>MU228394.1:454615-471799 GCA_018584345.1 Thuja plicata | reverse complement strand
ATGTCTAGGGTTAATTTGTTAGAGTTTCATGTTAGGGTTCAATATGGTTAGGGTTTCATGTTAGGGTTCAATATGGTTAAGGGTCCTATTAGATCTTAAGGGTCCTAGGTATAGATTAAAGAGTTCTAATAGGTCATCCTCCTGTGTTTTAAAGGGTCATACTTGGGTTCTTAAAAAGGTTTAAATGTCAATGTAGGGGTCCTAAAGGGTCCTAAGGTACATGTACTACTTGGGTCCTCTAAGTGTGTTAAAGTGTACTAGGACATGTACTAAGGCATGTAATATTTTAACATCTAACTCTACATGAATAACATATATACATACATAACTCTAAAACATATACATGTACATAATTTAGAGAGAGAGAGAGAGAGAGATTCCTAATAAATTTACTACCTTTAAAAGCAATTTAAAAACAAATATTTTTAATTTCTAACATTTTGTACTATGGTTTTCTATCATTTTCTAACATGTACTAAGTTTCAATTTTTTATAACATTTGCTAACATTCTAATTACGGTTTTCTAATATTTTCTAATTATAACTAAGTTATCATTTTCTAATATTTTCTAATGTTTTATAATATTTTCTAAAGTTTAATAAGTTACAATTTTCTAATATTTTCTAATGTATACTAAACTTTACAATTTTCTAATGTTTACTAAGTTACAATTTTATAATATTTTCTAATGTATACTAAACTTTACAATTTTCTTATATATACTAAGTTATGTAATTTTCTAATATTTTCTAATGTATACTAAGTTACAATTTGCTAATATTTTCTAATGTATACTAAGTTACAAATTTATAACATTTGCAAACATAAATATACAATGATTTTTTAATGATTTCTAATATTTTCTAACATTCTACTATGATTTTCTAACATAGTACTATAATTTTATAACATATTATAAATTTCAACTATCATTTTCTAACATTTCTACAAACTAAATATTATTTAAAACAAATAATTAACTAAAATAAATATAAAAGATATAATTTACAATAAAAAATGAGAAAAATGTGTGTACCAGATACTACTAACAATCACAAGAGGGCGAAGAAGCTCAGGAGCTGCTGACAGCGTACTAGTCATCACTGGTTCACCCTAAGCCTCGAGTCCACAAAATCTCAAACAGTGAATAATAAAAATAAAATGGGTAGTCAGAAATTTATACAAATTTTGGCAAAAAATGGCTTCACGCGAAGTGGGGCTTCACGTGAAGTACCTTGTGTGGGGTACTTCACACGAAGTGTTGGCTTCATGCAAAGTGCCCCACATAGGGTACTTTGCGTGAAGCCTATTAATCACTTCGCATGAAGCCACCAATTTTTTTTTGAAAGTCCAAAATCCTTCGTCCCAAAAAGTGGGACACACTATTGTGATTTGACCCACATATCTCTCACAAACACTGGTTACCCAAAAACACTCTCCTATGCTCTCCTAAATACAAGGATCATTGCCATACCTCAATTTTCTAAACTTGTCTTGACCCTCCATAGGTCTTATCTACCATGGAACATGCCCCTAAACTCAAGAAACTTCATTCTCATCTACTGAACCCTTCAACACAACTCACCAACTACCCTTAGTGCACTAACCCAACATGACTAGCCTTTGGGTGACCCTATTCATCATGGTACATCCCTTCATACTTCCAATGGTCATGAGTGTATGAGGCTCTTAAAAATTTGTGTTTTGTTTTGTAACAACATCATTCTTATGTCAAGGAATCCTAAACAACACCATACCCCTATATGTGGCCAACAAATTTGTCAAATAGAATGCCTAATACAAGATTGTCATAGTTATGATAGTGAAAGGGATACATTATTAACTCATAAGTCTTGACGAATCTTGGGGGACCCTGACCTAGATGGTGATCATGATAACTAACACAAAAACCAAACTTAAATGCTTTAAGGAACAAAAATATACATTGAATTTGCAAGGACAAGTGATTCTGAACTGATTATGATCAATGCAAAAACAATGAATGAGAAATGTGGATAGTACCCTGAGAATATTTGAGATGGCATACAAACAACTAGTGGATTCAAATAAGACCAAATGGAAGGAATTACAGTTTTGACACAACCCCTTTTAATGGCCTCTAAGCATCTATATCTTGTTCAAAAGCACCTATTTTAGGTTTTTGTCTACATGTATGAAAATGTGGTAGCATAGACAGGGCAGTGAACTGTTCAAAAAATAGCCTCAATGAAATATGGTCTCATGGTAATAGAATGCTATGGTGGTGATGGAATGCATTAAAAATCCATAGAAATTTTCATCTCATGGAATTCCAACATGACCATGGCATTACATCATCATCATGGTATTCCATCATTCAAACAGTTCACTGCCTTGTCTATACTATTGCTTGTTATTGTTTGTATGATGAAATTCCATGATGATGATGGAATTCCATGATGGTAATGAATTTCCATGTTGGTTATGGAATGCATTGACAGTCCATAGAAATTTACTTCTCATGACATTCCATCATTCAAACAGTTCATTTTCTTGTCTATTCTATTATTTTTAATTAGGACTACTTCATCTTTTGTTGGTGACAACTTACCAAATATTTTCCTGCCTTGACTATGCTATTTCTTGTTATTATTCTTTGATATGTTTTTTCCAAGAATCCATAGCTTGTTCAAAAGCACCTTTTTAAGGCTTTTGTAGTCATGTATGAAAAATGTGGTAGCATAGACAAGACAATGAACTATTCAAAAAATTGCCTTAATGAAATCCAGTCTCATGGTGGTGGAATGCCATGGTGGTGATGGAATACATTAACAATCCATAGAAATTTTCTTCTCATGGAATTCCATCACCACCATGGAATTCCATCATCATCGTGGCATTCCATCATCAACATGAAATTTTTGTGCATAAAGCCATGATGATTTTCTCTTTGTATCACTCTCATCAGTCACTAGAGATTCAAATATCTCCTTCATGACACAACCATTCAATGTCAAACCAAATACCTTTCAATTGGTACACACTATCCATTTCTCAAATTTTTATATCTCCTACTTATAATTATAATTGTAGTTATCAACTTTGATTCACTCTGGACATTTCAAGTGGTACATACTATCTAGTTCTCCTTCATATTTCTTCTACTCCAATATTTTACTCGTAGGTCAAGTATTTTTCTTTCATCTCTTCTTTATGTTGGTAGCATTCACAATAGTTTTAGCAGGCCATTAAAGACCAAATCCTTAAGGAAGAAAAGGGTCACAGTGTTAAATATTTTTGGCAAAATGTTATTTGATAACCAGACTCTTAATATGTTTATAATTGTACTTTCATTATAGGTAGATGCTTAGAATATTAGTCTGTGACCATATTTTGGCATTGTCTTCTTGTTATACTCAAACTATTAGCCCTTAACCATATTTTGGCACTTTTTTGTTATTTATTAGAATGAGATCTTCCTTTGAAGCTTTCCTTAAACTAATTTTATATCACCATACTATTTTGATTTACTACTACCACTGTTATGCATCACTTGACAAATTTGTCAATAGTCATAAGACTATCTCTTTACTCTTTACTTATCCATTGTGACTGTTTAGTAGTACTTACATACTAATGCAATTCATCTCATTAAAAATCAAGTTAGTTATTATTTATGACTTCTCTTTTTGGTATGCTCCATGATTGTCATATGACTTGTTGCTGACACACAATAATTCCTTCTTCTAATCAAGTAGATAAAAAATTAGGTTCAATGACTCATAACTCTTAACAAAATTGGAGAATAACAATTTGTCTATACTTCCATTATATCAGTAGAAAAAAATTCATTGCTTGGTTGCACTTTCTCATTAAGGTCAAGAATAGAGAGAGAAGGCACTAGATGAGAAGGCCAAATAGGTGCAATATAAGGTGAGGAAGATTCTAGAGGCATATCTTCCTACTCTAAGAGATCAAACAGAGCATATACTACATCTTGTATGCAGTGAACAAAATTTATACCCAGAGCTTTGCCATTTTTCTGAAGAGCAATTTTAACATCCCTAAGTGACTGTCATTCTAGTGAATGATAGACACATTTATAAATTGATATAACCCCATGATCATTTAAAAAAAATTGTTGATAAAAGAGACCTCCAATAAGAGCAGAGCCATTCTAGAAATTGTAATTTTGAACTACCCTGATAAGTTTGTTACCTTCCAAAAAATTACTTTTAACATATCTTTGCACAGTAATTTCCAAGAGGGAAAATGACTGGAGAGTAATTGAGATGGAAAGATAAGTATTTTTCCTTGGGGAAACAATATATCATCTCCAATGACCTTCTTCACTCGAATTCTCACATGGTCAGTATGAAAAATCTAAGCTAGAGAGTTATCATTTATGTGCCCTATAGAGGGCCTTTCCCATTTATGTTTCTTATTAATAATAAATTTAATTTAAAATATATTTATTGTGTAAATTTAATTGATCTTATTAACTTTTATTATTGTATTAATCATTTGATTATAATTATCATTATTTATTATTTAGATACTAGTTTATTATATATAATTAACATAATTTATGACATTAATAAGAATTGGATTTATACACATTTTCATGGTTTGTGTTCTACATAACAATATGATCTCAGTATTTTTTCACTATGAATATCTCATTGTTTTGATCTATCTATCATTAAAATAAATGAAGGTCTAAATGCTTTAAAATTTGGTTTTTGTTTTATACAAATACATTTAGATTTGACTGAGATATTTGAGTTTGTGAAAGCCATCAAATGCTTGATTAGGTTAATCAGTGACCTTGTAAAATGTAGAACTATTGCATTTCACGTTGATCCAAGCCCTTGACTGCGACTGTACCAAAGGATAGGAGAGTGATTGTCATAATTTTACATATGTGACTTTATTAGAGGATAGGAGAGTGATTGTCACCATTTAACAGGGAATGTATATTGGGAAACATAATGAAATATTAGAGATTAGTTGAGTGTATTGATTTTTTAGGGTAGTGAGATAAGAGTGCCCTATATGAGGGTGAAGTTAAGAGTCCAATGTGTGAAGGGTTGATCCAAGACAAGGATCTATATAAGGGTACATTGAAAGTTTGTTGAGAGGGGAAAATTATATTCAATGAAAGATACTGTAATTAAGGATTAGCAGTCATGGGTGAGAGTCTGTGTTCATGTTAGAAGAGATTTTTGAGTCCTCATAGACCTTAGAATGTCTAGGGAAAAGTTTCAATTTGTTTTCTATCAAGAGGTGTTGAGGTGTAAAGGTTTTCATAGAGTATATGTGATCAGACATGAAGACTGTATTTTGTGTTTGAAGATCAAGAGTTTAGATCTATGAATGGATCATTGTGGCTTGATCCTATTGGTAAATGAAAGTGAATAAAGTGTGTTGTTTGGGAATGTGATCATAAAAAGAATACAACTAATCAAGATATATATGTAATCAAACTTAGAGTCTTGGAATGAATTCAGATTTTTTATGAGAGTTTTGATAGTGATGGAGTTTGTTGATAGTGGTTAAGGTTAGTTTAAAGATCCTTGTATTTTATCCTCTTGTTGAAGTGGGAATAGAAATCAATTTAGTTGGCATGACGTAGGAAGTTGTATCTCACTTAGCAATTAAAGAAGAGTTGTCCTTACTTGAGTAAGACTATTGGTGTGAGTTTGAAAGATTCTTAGCACCATAGGAGGATGCTTATCATTGTTTATAACTATGCTTTCATTATATATATATATGCTTAAAATATTATTCCTTGACAATTTTTTGGCATTGTCTTCTTGTTATACTTAAACTATTAGCCTGTAACCATATTTTTTCAATGTCTTCTTATTTATTGGATTAAAATTTTCCTTGACAACCTACTTGACAACTTTGTGTCACAAACACAAAAGTGTATCCCCTCACATCTTTTGATTACAAAAACCTATATTTGTTCTATGAAAAATCTCTTGATACTAATCACAACATACTTTGAATATTTATATGGAGGCACCAATGTTCTTGGGTGGCCTTGAAATGATAACTATGCAAATTAGCCTAGGAGGTCACAAATTGAATAAGGCTAATAAAAACTAATAATAAATCTTTATGAGTACAAACATTGAGCTTGTAGTGGTGTCCAACATTTTTTGAGAAAAGCACCAGATATCAATCCAATAATTAATGGTTTTCATTGTGTAAACGATTTGTGTAAATGTCTTAGTCTCATTGTATTTGGTTAAGGTTTGATTAAGGTATTGAATTTATATGTATTATATGGTCCTCTATCTAGGCACAATGCTTGCAGGGTTAGTTGGAGTGTTGACACATGTGGGTGGAGACATAAAATCCTATTTAGGCTATGATAAGGATCACACACATGTCTGTGGTAGGGTAAAGCATATGCGATCCCTTGGAAATGAATTTTAGGTAGAAATGGTAGGATCAATGTTCTTTCTCAATGCGATCCGTGAAGCCTCTTTATCGAAAGTGGATCAATGATCTTTCTCTTAATCAGGGGCGCAATGGGTTTCTTTGAATCGATTGGGTATACCAATCTAGTTGTATAATCAAATGATGTAAAGAACCCTCCGCACCCCCAATTCCAGTGAAGAGAGAAAGGACATTGATACCCTTTTGATAAAGATGCTTCATAATAGAAAGATGGTCTCCTACCATTTCTACTTAAAAAATATTTCCAAGGGATCATAGATGGTATGTCCTACCGTAGACAAGTGTGTTTTCATTATCATAGTCGTAGCACAAGATATATCTCATGAGGTTGTAGTGAACCTAGTTGATCTCAATTGAACCATTTTCACTTTCTATATTGAAAAGTACCATATCCCACTCTTCAACGGTGAGTTATTCATTACTTCCATGACGTGTTGTATTTAGTTGTATGTACCTATTTCTAATAATTTAATAAGTTAATAATTTAATAAGTTACTTGTACATATCTCTAATTTTTTTATTGTCTACAATGTAATCTTTAGCATATGTATCATATAACTTATGTAAATATGATGATGATTGACCTTCAAATAAGATGTACGATAATATTGGATAGATGAATTTTGTATGTAGGAACCTAAATCCTCTTTGGTGAGGACCCTGTGTAGTCTACATAAAGGCAAGGTGATGATTATTTGCATAGATCAGAAGCTATAAGTTAGTACACCCTATAGATACCATTTATTATTTACTTTCTTTCTCTTTACACCCATCTTGGAGTGAAATAATAATAAGCCAGGTTTTAGCAATAATATTTTGTTGAAACTTTGATTTTTTTCTCATGTAAACCACCTTGAAATCCACATGGTATAGCTCATTCTACTTTCTTGGCCATCTGATATGATTTAATTTGGGCTTGTTTAATTACACTTATTAGCACCTCATGCCCGAGTTGGGCTTATTCAAATTTAAATCGCAACCTCAACCTCAACATTACCCTCAATGATGAATTTGGGGAAAAAGCATGAGCCATTCTCACAATAAAAATCAACCCTCTACCAACTATATCTCTCATTTGATGGAGTGAAGGTACCACCAAATATTTATTCATCATATGTGTCTTCCTCAAGATAGGGAAATTTAGGAAGAGAAGAGGAAATTGAGACATGTAGTAGGTCTAAAAGAGGGATATCAACCAGAGGTCAAAAGATTAGAAGAAAATGCGATAAATGCATGGAATTTTTTCTTTCTCAAGGGGGTTCATTTTATTATGATGATGAGAGAATAGGTGACATCGAGTTTCCCTTGAGGTGCAAACATCTATAGAAACAATGGGTTCCCCAGGAACTTCCTCCAATAAGCACTATTTTTTGTGTTAATGAGAGGATATATCGCATAAAACCATTCTAATTACATGGTTTGGGCCTATTTTCCATGGACAACATAAAGGTCTATTACAACAGAGTTTCTGAATTAATGGAGTATGTCAAACCCTCTTATATTTACAAAGATTGGATTTAGCTAGTTCAATCTACATGAAGTATGCATAGGTATGCATTGTCAGCAAATTATATACAACTTAAAGTTATTGATCAATGTAAAAGATATATGCTATGTACATTAATGGAAGGCCAAAAGAAACATGGAATATTGTAGGGTTTATAGACAGTACACGACATGTGTCAACTAATAGACAACCCAATTGCATATTCGAGGTATGCAATAGACAACGTGTATTCATATGTGTGATAAAATCAATAAGTACAAGGGAAGAGCTACTAATCGATTACAATTTGAATGACATAGCTATGAACACTTTTAGTATGGTAATAATGTGAATCTAAAAAGGTCTAATTGTTGGGAGTTATGGTGTTATCTTGAAATGTAGTTTTATGGTGTTATCAATTTTTTCTTTTAATTTCAATTTGCAGAATATTAGTTTGCATTTTTTTCTTCTATAACATTAAGACTTGCAACCAATCCATTTGAAGGTTTAAACAAAACATCATCATGCCACACCTAGTGGAACTAGAGGCATTAAAACAATATACAACTATGCACTAGTATGCAAAAACATCATCACGTATAATTGGTTATTTATATAATGAACATGATTCCTTGAACCATAAATAATCTCTTTAGAACCTTACATGAAAATCTATAACAAAAATTGAAATATGAGCTAGGTGATGATTGATATGTAGTAATTGTTAAATGGATATCGGTGTGGTGAAGGCTCCTGGTAATTTCTATGGGAGAGAGGTAATTAGGTAAATGCATGGGCATTTCAAAGGTATAATTTTGGTAAGGATTGTGTTGTGTGTAAGAAATCCATGGTTATATTTTGACTATCATGGAATGACAGTCACATTATTGAAAGAAACTTAGTTTTTTTTTAAAATTCTAATATCTTACATTACCTTGTAGATGATGCACCATTGAATGTTGATGGGAATTCCTATTATTTATAGTGTTACTGATCAGAATGACATAACTATTAATGTGTGATTAGACTTGTTATTATGGAGAAGCAATATATTTGCACTCTAATGCTGGATTGTTGTAAGGTACAAAAGGTACAGTTGGTGAAAGTTAAAGGATTGAGGTAATTTGTTTCTTGGGAACAATATACATTAAATGTTGTAATGTAATAAGTTAATCAGTGGAATTTTTTGTAATGCCTTGTAAGAAGTTTGGGTGTTTAAGTTTCTAGGAGTTGTTTATGATCCTAAAGAGTTTAATGTAATGACCTTTTGTGAGGGTAATATGATAATGATTTGTGTGTTTAACAAGCACCAATTAAAGGATGTTGTTGAAGGTAAATTAAATTGGATGGATTGTTTTCCAAAATGAAATGATTCCTATTGACATGAAATGATGAAGGAAGGGTTCTATAAGTTCAATGACCTCATTAGAGTGCACATCAAAATAGCGCCATGGTTTTGGTTAATGGATTACATGGTTATATTGTGGCTGTCATGGAATGGTAGTCTCATTAATGAAATAGCATTCATTTTTTTCTATTTCTAATATCTAACATTACCTTTTAGATGATGTGCCATTAAATGTTGATGGAAATTCATATTCCTATTACTGTTACTGATCAGAAAGACATAACTATTAATCTGTGATCATACTTTCTATTATGGAGAAGAAATTGATCTGCACTCTAATGGTGGATTGTTGCAAGGAACAAAAGGTATGGTTGGTGAGAGTTAAAGGATTAAGGTAATGTGTTTCTTGGGAACAATATACATTAAATATTTTAATGTAATAAGTTAATCAATGTAATGTTTTGTAATGCCTTGTAAGTAGTTTGTGTGTTTGAGTTGCCAAGATTTATTTATGATCCTAAAGAGTATAATGTAATGACATTTTGTGAGGGGGATATGCTAGTGATTTATGTGTGTAACAAACAAGGGTTAAAGGATTTTGTTGAAGGTAATGGTTTAATGAGTTCTTGGCAATGCAACTAAAAAGGATTTGATATGTGATTCAATTAATTAGAAGTAAGTTGTATCTGTGACGTTGAAATAGGTAAGTAAGATGTTTGTATGGTTGAGTTACCTAAAGGTAAGTAGAGTTTTGGATCCCTTATGGATTAAGTTTACCTAAAAATGAATTGATGGTGATAAATGCGATTTGATGATTTGGTGGAAAGACATGATGAAATGGTTTATTGTTATTTGATTATGCCTCTTTTATGTTAAATTTGATGAAGAATATGTGTAAATGTTGATTGGACCAGTTTGATCCTAGGGGTTGTTGGCAGTTTCCATGATGCTCCGCATCAAATTAGCAGCCATTTCCCATTCAACATGCATTGTCTCTTAGGAAAAATTCCCATTTCCTTGTTGTAGATATAACTTCTAACATCATGTGTTCCACAACTTCACACTATTCCAAGTTCTCTAATAGGATCAATTCACAAGATCCTCTAAACTATCCTATCTCTCTATCAACAACCTTTCATACACTCACTCATCCACCAACAATTCAAGGATCCTGTCAACTCTACTTTGTTTTGATTTTTGGATTGCATATACTAACATCATAGTTCCTTAATTTTATTGATTATATTATTCTACACAAGTATTCCTTTGTGACAATACTTTACACCTTATCCAACACAAGTCTAACTAGGACCTCTTACTCCTTGACTTTATAAATGGTACTCTCCACTCACTCAAAAGGCTTCCATAATGCCTAACAACAAATTCAACCACTATCAAGACATTGAAAACTAATGTGACTACCCCACTTCAAAAACCCTTAACAAACCTTCATACCAACTCTAGAAATGCACAGAATCCAATCACTATCAATTGTCATAGTCAAGCACCTATTCTTTGAGATAGTCACAAAAAATTCACCATAATGTGTTCATTCTTCCTTTAATCCCTAGAAAAAATTTAAGGCTTATCCCTTCAAATTCCTAAGCCAAATTTTATATTTAAATCACCCTGGATAACCAAAAACACAACTAAAACTTCATATCACTTTCCTGTCTCAGACTAAGACAACATTCATTTCTTTTCTCCATTCAAAGCACGTGTCAGTTGTCACACCTAGTAATATCTTTCTTTTTCAATAATGGCCTATTATTAGCAGTAGATTTATAACTGTATTGTAAAGAAAAAAAATATTATTATATATTTAGACATACATACTGTTGGAAACACTGAGAGGGGGGGTGAATCAGTGTTTAACTAATTATTCCATTTCAGCAACTTTAAACATAAATCAATTATAAATCTCTTGAAGCTTAACACAAGAACACATAACACATGATATGATTATGGGGAAACCTTTTTTAGAGGAAAACCCTGTTGGGAATTAGTACCCACAAATATTGTACTAGTATAATGAACCTGTTAAAGTTCCTTTTCCCTATTAGGAACAGTATTTACAATGCAAGTACAATGACCTGGTCAAAGGCCTGACCCTGTTAAGAGTCTTTTACAAACAACCCTGTTACCTGGGTGAGGACTCACTGTCCAAGATCTTACTACTCAATGAGAAAGAAGGCTACAACCTCCTGAGAATAGATATGCACTATATCCAAAAGTGAAGTACTATATATGACACAGATGTCTGATCAATTCCGGTTATGTGCTTATGCTCTTATCTTCTTTAAGGGCTCTATCTCATACTGATGTCTTTATTCTAAACTTCTATATCTCTGCTCTGCATATTTCTTCGGCACTTCAAATATATCTTTTCATTACATATATATGTTTATACCTGAATAGACGTGACTATAAACAAAACCTTAGTCAGCCCAAAAACAACATTCACAATGCTTCCAAACAAATTGGATTAAGAATGTTTACAAAAATGTTTAGTACATGATTAAAAACTTGTTACAATAGGTGCTTAGCCTTTACACAAAAAAATATTACACGCTAATAAAAAACCTAAAGTCAGCTCCATACTCTGTATTCTGAACTGCTAGTGTACTTGTTCTTTCTGTAACTTATCCGTACTGACATTCCATACCATGTGTATATAGGGTAAGCATAAAAATGTATCATAGAGCTTATGTTTGAAGACACTTAGTCTAAATTGATTGTACGCACGTGCGCTAGTGCTCTGATCATCTGTGTATCTTTATTCTGTATTGTCTTCTATGCTTAGTCAATTTTCACTACTAAGTTTGCTGTCAAAACTTCATATGACTTTGTTGCCATAATGAAAACACAAAATAAGTCATATACTCCCTAGGAGTTAACTTGCCTACAATCTCCCCCTTTGTCATTAATGGCAACAAAGGAATGTGGCCAAGTTACTCAAAATTGACTAACACCAAAAAATCAAATTCTCTTCTCTTAACATATAATATATATTTGTTTGCACATATATACACTATTCCTCATACATACATTACTCTCCCTTTGACATTAATGACAAAGGTGTCAAAATTGTAATTCTCTAGATACTTACTCCATGTTATACATCTTGATAGGCTATCTGCAGATTCTTCATCTCTTGCTGCCAGAATGCCTTTAGTGCATCAATTGTTTGTAGATGGGCACATAAGGCATATGTAAGATTTTCCATCTTTGTCAAATCCATGCTGGGTCCTTGATCATAGGTAGTAATGGTTGCATCAATCTATTTAATGTTCTCATCCAGAACTACTAAGGAGGGCACACATGCATTTCTTAGTTGAGTCTGCCTGATCCTTATCTTGCTGATCTCCATTTTAGCTTTTTCTATCTTGTTTAATTGACCTTGATAGTTATTGTTGTAGATATTTATTTCTTGGGATGATGTTTCAACTGAGTGTCTTATGTTATCAACCAAGATATCAGCCTCTTCTATCTTTTTGATATGTTCAGTGGTGAGTTTGCCTTTGTCCATGCAATTTGCTATAACCTTTCTGCCTTTTGATGCCAACTCTTTCAACACTGTCTGACCAATCTGTAATGATTTTAAATCTAAGGAAAAATTATTTACCAGTTCATTCAATCTTTCCTTTTTATACTCATCTTCTGCAATTCTAGTAGCCGAGTCTACTAAACTTGTAAAGTGTGCTTTGAAGCTTGTTAGGATGTTGTTTACATCATCAACTGATTGAATTTTAGCCACTTTCTTGTCTTCAGGCACTAGATCATTCATAATGTTTAGTGATTCCAAAAAGAGTGGGTTTCTCATAACTTGTTTCTCTTTGGATTTTTCCATGGCTAGGACGCTGATCTTGATCAAGTCTTCTTCTCCCCATGCATCCAAACTTGCTGAGTCAGGAGTTAAGCTTGACAATAATGAAGTAGATGGTTGAATGGATGTTGTGAATATAGTATTCTGACTAGTATCCATGCACTCACTTTTTACTGGGATCTCCATGATTGGTGGCTCATTAGTTTGATTATCTTCCTCTTTATTCAAATCTGTTGAATCTTTAGAGGGAACTTCATCTTGTTGTAAAGATGTGTCATCAGTGCATACCTCCTTTGTCTCTTCAGTGCTTACAAATGCTTTTTCAACCTTGTCCATATCATTGTCAGAAGCAGTCATGGATATCTTGATATCATCAATCATTATAGTGTCTCCTAAATATTTTACTATATCAGAAGCTATTGAAACTGAGGGTACTGAAACCTGTGGACCTGTCTTAGGTGCATTATGAATCACTGGTTCTGTAACCTGTTTGGGAGGAACTAGAGTTACCTTTGTTGTAGGTGTTGTTGAAGGATACATATGTCTATCCAAAAATACCTGTTCAAATTCTTTCTGAGTCTCTTCACCAACTAGATCATACCCCTTATTCATGATATGGAGAACTCTTGTTTTGGTTCATAGGTGAGGCTTTACTAAATCCAATAGAATGGCTTTCTCATCATGCGAGCATACCAGGAGAAGACTATCCAATGTTTCTTCTCTTATCCTCATATCCTCTTCAATTGCTTGCGTCTTTAATACATCAAGTATGTTCCATACCTTGTCTGGTATGACTGTTTTGAGTTCTAATACTATCCTTTTGAACTTAATCATGTGAGAGATGATCATAGAATGAATTTATGATTTGTCTATCTCTTGATACTTATCATAGACATTCTTGATAGATTCTAGTCTGCCTTCATTAAAAATTCTATTCTTTAGGACTATTAGACTAGGACTGAATCCTACCTCAGGAGGGGCTTGTGTGTTCTTTACCTTGCTCCTTGTGGTCCTTGAGGATGGATGATTTGTAGGAACTTGCTTCTTCCTTCTATTTAACTTGTTGGGTACAGAAGGTGGAGAAGATTCTAGATCAATGGTGGTTGATGGCACAAATGTGTCTTCATTTGATTTCTTCTTCTTCTTCTTCTTGGGCATATCATCTGATTTTTCTATTTTTACTTCAGTGGGAGTTTTCTCAAGTTCTTTGGCAATCTTAGCTTCCCTAGCTCTGTCTAGGTCTTTTTGTGTAACACCATGAACTTTTAAGATATTTGAGGTAATCCTTGATGCCTTTCTTTTGTTGTTAGCAATGTATAAGACATAATCAAATTGATTTGTATTTTCTCTATAAGTACCCCATCTAGGTTCATAGGGATCCTTGGGTGCAGATAGGAGAACTTGTGCAGAACTTTCCAAAACATGTTCTTCAACTTCATAACTGAGTGGGTGAATCCATTTTGTTCTAGGCTCAACTACCTCCATGCAAGTACACTCAGTTTCCACCATGAAGCATATGGTGTCTTTGTGTTTCTCAACTATCTTCTTAGGTATCTTGAACCTCTTCTGCATCTTGATCCTGAATGTTTTGATATCCATGTCCATAGTATCTTTTGCACTACTCTCTAATGTAGCTTTTAGTGATATCTGAGACATAGTAGGTTTACTCCTATCTAGGTAAAGATTTACAACTTTAACAACAATGTGGAAGTGCAAGTAGATGATCAAGGAGCCAAACCTGAATATCTTGCTCTTGTCATGCTTAATAGCCTTAATATTCTCAATCAGCTGTGCGTGCAATAGTTCACAGAGATTGTACTGAGTGTTATCTCTCACTACCCTTATTTCTACTAGAACTATTGCTGTGGACACACTATTTATTCTGTTTGTCTGCTAAAACTTGTATCCAAGTATCATAGTGAGTAGTTTGATGTCATTCTCCTTGATAGGATCGACATTCATGCCATGCCTATCACTTCTAGATAAGCAAACTTGTTCAACCTGCTTCTTAATATCCTTACTAGTAGGAAGATCTGATCCAGTCTTAGGAACACTAGTAGAATTGGCCCTTATTTTTGACAAAAAATAGTCAAACTATCTACCCGGATTGGTAGAAAGACCCACAAATTGTTTTGTTGGTATTTTTCTAGTCGAAAGATTGACACATCCTTGTTAACATCAAAATTTCTATGCAACCTTGGTCAAAATTGGCATCTTGAAATGTCCATATTATTTGTCGAAATGTCCATATTATTGGTTGAAATGTTTGACCCATCCGACTAGGATGCCAAACCCATGACGCAAACTTTTGACACAAAATGGTCAAAATGTAAACCAACATAAGTTTATGTTTTGACCTATGGATGTCTAAAGTTCAACCCAAATTGATGCATATATTTGACATGCAATGGTTGAAACATAAACTGACAAAAGTTAATGTTTTGACCAAGTTTGGTCGAACGGTTTGACCCATCTGACTAGGATGCCAAACCCACGATGCAAAATTTCAACATAGAATGGTCAAAATGTAAACCAACCTAAGTTGATGTTTCGACCAAGGGATGTCAAAATTTTGACCAGTATTGACTTTAAAAAAGAACAAATTCTGAAACCAAATAGCCTCAGTACCAAAACTGAGGCTATTTGGTTTCAGAATTTTCTCATTGAGTTTGGTATTCAATATAAACAACCATCAATCATATTTTGAGACAATCAATGTGCTACTCAAATCTCATGTATCCCAATTCCTTCTGAATGGAGAGTACATAGATTGTTGCATGGAAAGAGTAAGGGAAAGTGACTTGTTCAAAACCCCAGTATTTTCTTTTTCTCTGTATGGTTGACAGCCAGGAATAAGTGGAGTTGACTTGTTCATCTGCATTGGGATCTGTGAATTTGAGTGCACAGCTATAGCCGCAGTGTTAATCTCATCGAGCATTGTTGCATTTGATGTTCTGGGCTTGTTTGATTTAGCAACATCACTATTTTGTTTTGAATCTAAAATAGCACTAACAATCGTTTGATATCCATCCACAAGAAATTCTCCATGGACTGGGCTTTTCTATCTCGAATAAACAAAATTTTATCAGCACAAATTTATACACTGCATATTTCAAATATATTTTGACATCAGCATCTTCGGTACATATATTATTTCAAAATACACAAAATGAGTTAAGTTGGTGCTGCAACTAGACAATTTGGGATTGAGGACTCTAAGAAAGGAAGCCTAAAAATGAACACAAAAAATTGTACGCTAGGGCCTAAAATAAAGTGCCAAGAATGACAAATCCATGTTTCAATAATAGTTAGAAACAAAAATATCCACCTAGCACAAATCCCAGACCATATTTTTCATTCTTTCCTGGTTCCAACTTTTCTCTGTTGCCTCATACTTTCAGAATTTTTCTTGTAAAGATTCAATGTATTCAATAACCTGGCCAAGACATGCAAATGATGATATGGACTCAAGGCCAATACCGTGCTCTGCAATACTACATTTTTGATGGGCCTCTATAGTTCATTTCATAAATTAGAAATAAAACCCAACAAATCTACATAGGATTACCTCAAGAAGAAAGGATGCTTTGGCTCTCTTTTGATCACTGTGTGGCACCAAATCTCTTAGTGTCTGAAACCTAAATCATTAACAACACAGGCAACTTGTTACATTAGAATTCTAAAAACATTCCACAAGCACTCCCTAAATTAATTAACAAGATATTCACTGAACTTAAAAAAGATTACCCTTTATCCTTAAATTTTGGGTACAATATTTGAATATAAACAAGTATTTGCAAGATGGATTAAACTCCAAGCATATTAATGATACATACAAGTTATTTGTTAACCATTGCAATATTGTAACTGATAAGCATGACAGACTGTTAGACTCAATAGAGTTAGCAAACACTTCTTTATAACGAATAATTTTATACAGGCATTCTGTTGATTAAAAACTTGCAATATCTTCCAATGAATGAATCAAATTAGTCACAAGGAAAGTTTTTGCAACTAGATAAAAGAATGTGAAAAATTAGAGATTTTACTTGTACAATCTTCTTATGATTATG
>MU228394.1:423368-434010 GCA_018584345.1 Thuja plicata | reverse complement strand
GAAAGTCTCTCTAGTGCTCTAACTAATCCTAAGGAAGACTCCAACATATTAGAACTCAGTAAACCACCAATGGTTGTCAAAGATTTGTACTCAATTGGACTCAGTAAACCACCTATTGGACCTAGAAGTGATTGGAGGTAGGAGATTTAAGAAACCCTAAGGGTTTAAAAGTGCTAAATTTAGGGATTTTTGGGTTCTCGGTGGACTGAGCCCTATTCCTCTGAGGTTTTTTCATTTTTAGAAATTATTAAAGATTGATGAAGGTTTGGAGCCTTTGGAGTGCAAGGAGTCTATGGTTTCTTTGTTATTTGTAGTCTTTTTAAGCACTTCTAAAGCCATAGTGTGTATACAGTCACACTTGGTCTAAAAGAGTCCATAGAAAGCTGACTGTCCTAGTTTTATGTCAAAGACGGTCTATAGATGACTGTCACACGATTTCTTTCAGATTTCTCCACCAAATGATCTTAGAACGGTCGCAATTGAAAGCTATGAATCTAGGTAGACTTCCTATGGAGTTAGATTTGACATTCCAATCCACATGAAGTCGGCAGAAAACAAATACCAGTAACAAAAATGTTCTAGCAAATACCAAATACTTGATGCCATAGCACATTGGTCATGGGCCCTAAGTAGGTAACCAATAAAACAATGCCAAACAAATTTAGAGTAAGGAAATCCTTATAGGCGGTCCTTTTACACCAAATCACAGTGGCAACAACTCGTAGGTAGGCTATCCTCATTTTACACCAAATCACAGTGGCAACCCTCACAGGCAGGCAGTCCTCCTTTTACTTTCACCAAATAAAAATTCAAACAATCGCAGGCTCCAGCTCCTTCGCGCTCCCAACTTAAAACCAAACAATGAAATGAGATGTGAAATATTTTTTAGGCTCCATCTCCTTCATGCTCCCAACTTAAAACCAAACAATGAAATGAGATGCTAAATGTTTTTTCTTTTTAAAGTTATGTCCGTGTTGGTTGAAATTCTAACCTACATGGTATTGGTCAAAATTTTGACTAACACGGGCATGGATTAAAAAAAAAAAGGTTTTCCTTCTATAATCTGACTAACCTAAATATTTTTAATTGATGGTTGAAATGTTTGGTAGAAAAATGAGGTCAAATGTAGTAGTGGAAGTCCAGTCATTTCATGAATTAGGTCTACAGTGATGCGGATAGGAACCTCACCAATCCAATATAGGTCATCATGTATCCTACTTAGTAGTATCTTAACCCATTTTGGCTCATAGAACTCGTGCATGTTAGAATACTCAAAGATAGGGTTATTAGTGAGATGCATGTATTCATCCTTGAATGAGTAGTTTGGTTTCATCATTGAACCCATAAGAGTTTCTATGTTGTTGTCTCCAACTATTTCCTTCTTGTAGTAGATGTACACACAAATGTCTTCCACGTGCATGACTCCTAGCGGAGTCTTAGAAAATGCTCCTTCAACATCATCTAGTATAGACTTTAATGGATGCTTCTTAAAGACAAATCTCTTCCTTTCAGAAATGTCAAATACAACTGGGGTTGCCATACTTACTTGCAACTAATTAAGTAGGGTTTCACGGCAATTCAAAATGATGTGACTGCTAGGGTTCCATTTCAACTTGCAATCTGTTCATAAACTGATCAAATCAATGCCTTTGGATGCTTTAATTCTTAGTGCTCCTGTGCTCTATAAATTTTACGATCTCAGATGTAAACAATGAGAATAATCAATCAATCCACCGATTTCTATAAAGTTTTTCTGCATTTAATGTCATAAGTGATTTTACTAAGACTTTCAAACTTTATTCTGAATGAAGTATAGACAATGTGTGAATGCATACTACATTCTTTTGTTATCACTTACATGTATTCGAAGGTGGATACTCATAGATGAGTATACCAGCCATGCAGGGGTTCAGAGCTAGAATAGCTCCCCCTAAGAACATGAGGGTCAATTATCTAGAAGTAGAAGGTGTGTCCACTGAGGATGCATCTACTACCTTTTTCTCTTCATTATCTTTCTTTAATTCAACTAAAATTTTATCTGAGTTAGATTTAGCTTCCACAAATTTAACTTCTCCTGATTCTTCAAACAAAGACTTTTTAGGATTCTCTTGTCCTTGTGTTCTTGACCTGCAAAACCTTGAGATGTGTCCAACTTTTCCACATGAGTGCTAAATGATAGGAGGTCTAATGTTGTTATTCATCATGCTACACTACTTGGTTGTGTGTCCATTGTAATTACATATCTAACATGTAATGTTCTGCAAGTTTCTTTGAGGTTGATTTCTACGATTGTATTGAGTCTGATTCCTTTGGTTTAGTTGTGACTGATTTCTTTGATTTGTCCTACAATGAATAGCCCTATGACCAAACTTATTATAGGAGTAAAAGTAACCATTGAAGGGTCTTACATCCTTACAATCTCTTTCCAAGTGTCCATGCTTGTTACATGCATAGAAAGTATGGTTGACTGCCTTGTGTTTATCCTTTGGTGGTTTTGTTTTAGTCTTTTCATGATTCTCAATTTTCTTTTCTTCTGTAGATTCTGTTTGAACTTTCTTTCTTTCTTGTAATGAATTGATCTCAATTTGAGCTATACTATATCCCATACCAGTGGTATCACCTTTTAGCTTTTGTGCATAAAGTTGTGATTGAATCAGATCAGAAATTATGTGTAGTTCATCAATCTTGTCTTTTTCTCCTGATAATTCATATTCAATTTTATTCTTGATGTTTTCCAAATCCAAGATTTTTATATTAGCTTGCATGAGTTCTTCATCTAGCTATTTATTTTCTTTGTTCTTCTCTTCAATAGTTGTTAGGCTATTAGTTAACTGATCATTTAGTTCTTCTATCTTATCCTTATAAGATAAGTTTTCTTCATTTAGTTTCTTGACCATTTTACCCAAATCATTTGTAGAGAAATCTTTCAAATCTTTTCTTAACTTTTTGATAAGCATTTGTGAGCCATCAAATTTTAGTTTAAGTTACTCATTTTCTTTCTCAGAGCTGTCTAGATCTTCAAGGGCTGCTTCAAGATTCTTTTTCAGATGTTTTTCTTCTGCTAAATCCATGATCTCCTCAAGTGGTTAAACTTTCTCTCAGAGGACCAGAGCTCTGATACCAATTGTTGGAAACACTGAGAGGGGGGGGGGGGTGAATCAATGTTTAACTAATTATTCAATTTTAGAAACTTTAAACATAAATCAATTATAAATCTCTTGAATCTTAACACAATAACACATAACACATGATATGATTATGGGGAAACCTTGTTTAGAGGAAAACCCCGGTGGGAATTAGTACCCACAAATATTGTACTAGTATAATGAACCTGTTAAAGTTCCTTTGCCCTGTTAGGAGAAGTCTTTACAATGCAAGTACAATGAATTGGTCAAAGGCTTGAACCTGTTCAGAGTCTTTTACAAACAACCCTATTAGGGGTGAGGACTCACTATCCAAGAGCTCACTTCTCAATGAGAAAGAAGGCTACAACCTCCTGAGAATAGATATGCACTATATCCAAAAGTGAACTGTTATTATGATACAGATGTCTGATTAGTTTTGGTTATGCACTTATGCTCTTATCTTCTTTAAGGGCTCTATATCATACTGACATCTTTATTCTGCACTTCTATATCTCTACTCTGCATATTTCTTCAACACTTCAAATATATATTTTCATTACATTTATATATACATATATATATTTTTATGCCTAAATAGACGTGACTATAAACAAGACCTTAGTCGGCCCAAAAACAACATTCACAATGCTTCCAAACAAATTGGCTTAAGTGTGTTTACAATAATGTTTAGTACATGATTAAAATTTTTTTACAATAGGTGCTTAGCCTTTACACAACAAAATATTACATGCTAATCAAAAACCTAAAGTCGGCTCCATACTCTATATTCTGAACTACTAGTGTACTTGTTCTTTCTGTAACTTATCCGTACTCACATTTTGTACCATGTTTGTATAGGGTAAGAATAAAAACATATCATAGAGCTTATGGTTGAAGGCTCTTAGTCTAAATCATTCGTACGCACATGCACTAGTGCTCTAATCATCTGTGTATCTTTGTTTTGTATTGTCTTCTATACTTAGTCAATTTTCACTACTAAGTTTGCTGTCAAAACTTAATATGACTTTGTTGCCATAATGACAATACAAAATAAGTCATATACTCCCTAGGAGTTAACTTGCCAACACATACAACACATATGGATTGTATTGCTCCATTCTAGGGCATACATCATCTATTATGTTAATTTCATTTCATCTTCTAGGGCATACATTATTATTTAAAAATGTTTAATTTTTATCATAATTTTGACGTAGTCCATCAAAATATCTTGACGGTAATGTTGTACCTTTGATGAAATTTTGCGTTAGAATCACAAAATTATAATCGATGTAAAAAAGGTGTGCTCAACACAAGACCGATGAAGTTTCCCAATAATGACCGATGGTAAGGGTTAACATTCGATGACCTTTTACATTGGAGTCAAAACATTCTTGTTGGCGCATAGTTTGGGATTCTCGTCAGAATTTTGGTGAATACCCCCCAAAAAAAATAAAAAAATTGGTGAGTGCTCGATGAAATTTCCTATCGGTGGTACAACATCCTCGTTAGTGCATAGTCATCAGACTTCAAATGATGCCCCCAAAAATGGCATCGAAAATGTTGATCATCTGATGACAAGTCCTATCAAAATTTTGTTGGACTATCACGTTGACAACCAGAGCTGACTTCTGATGCACCATCATTGGTATTGCAAAAGACATTCTAGTGTCAGATTGACCAATGAAAAAATATTGATAGAATGCTTGGTACATTTTCGTCAAAATTGTGGCAAAATATCATTGAAAAAGTGACGATCATTTGTAAAAAATGTTGCCAAATGTGTTAGTATCAAGTAGACTTAGTGTGGTATTTTGATCTCTCAGATTCTTTTGAAAAATATCTATGGTGGGAGCTAAGTAGGTCTGCAAATCCATAAGTGTTATAATTCTCTTATCTTTCTCCACTTGCAACTACTTCACTATGTGTGTGATCATTTTGACATTAGCACTGTATTTTGAACCTGAACTTGTTAGGGGATAAAGCTTTTCAACCAAAGCATTAAGATAAGATCCTGTTGAGCTTCCTCTCTCTTCTTATCTATATCTTTTGTAAAATATATAAACTTAGACACTTTTACAAGTAAATTCCTTACCTCCTATAGGATTTCCTTTACTTTGTTCACTAGAACTACAAGTGATTGTTTATCTACTGATATAATCTCTCTCAACTTGTCAGTTTTTTGCTTCTCATTATTTCATTTCCAACATCATTGAAGCATTCTCTGATTTAGGTACTTAATCGGAAATGGCTTTGACCAAAATACCCGACTGATCAATAGGGTTGTCTTGTTTATCATATGCCACATCAGGTACTAGATTACCAATGATCTTCCTTACCCCTTTTAGTACTCTAAGCTTCTTCTTCTTTCCCTTTAATATATCCCTTTCTTCTTTCTCTCTAAGCTTCTTAGACATCTTCATCAACTCCTTAGGACTCATCTTGGTAATGTTAATAGTTTCTTGGATTTCATCATCGTCAGGTTCTCCTTCATCTTCTTCCTTAGAACTATCAAACTTCTCTATTTTTCTCTTCTTCTATGCACCAGCTTCACCTGTTAGGAATAATTTCCTCTTCATTGATAGTGCATATTCATCAATCTTTTGTTATTCACCTTTCATTTTTGTCACTTCCTCTATAGTCCATTCTTCTGGTGCATCAACTTATGGTTGTGAATCAATGATTTGTATCTACTTAAAGATAACATAAATATCATTCTCAATGACCTCTCTGATCTCTTCAGCTTTATACTATTAATATTTTTCTTTCTATTATACCAATTTTTCATTGGTAGTTGTCACATATTTCACAAACTTTTTTCATTATTCCACTATCTCATCTTTCACCTGCTTGGATTTGTCCAATAAGAATCCTTGAGACTCTCTTCCTTGTATTGAATTATCCTCTCATTACTTCAACCATTATCTTTACATCCTTAGTTGTTAAATTAGGTTTCAATAGTCCAATTTCTTGAACCATCATTACTTTATCCACCTTCGAAGCTTATCTCCATCTTTTTCCAACTTCCTTATACAGTTCCTTAGGTATTTCCTTGTATATCTCACTAGGTTCTTTGCAAAAGGTATGCATACTCTCTACGAATGCATCAACTATCTTATTCTTGTCTTTAGTGGCAACTCAGCTGAATGCCACTTCATATAAAGAAGAAGAAATTGAAGGTCTATTTGACAATAAAAATTCCAAAGAAAGTAATACAAAAATTGCATATCTATTGGATAAGAACAGCACACTCAAAGAATGAGTCAAAATTCTTAAGATAGAAAAAGAAAGTCAATGAATAACACTATGTGAGGTGATTGATTACAAGAAGAAAACTGAGGAAGACAAGACAATGGCAAAAGAATACAAGAGAAAGATGGCTACTAGACTTGATGAAAGGACAAGTGATGTGAAGAAGCTCACAAAAAGTGATTTGGACATTTTCAGTGAGCTGTTATTTGCAAATCAAGAGGTAAATGTAAAAGACATTGAAATTACATATCTGAGATCTGAGATCTAAGAACACTCAACTAAAAAATGAGTTGAGATCTGGAAGAGAACTCATTGAGAGAATAAAAAAAATAAATGAGGCCTTGAGATACTTTGAGGAACTAATGAGATCACCAAGGAGGAATAATGACACCTCTGGAATTAGACATACCGAGCACCGGTCTTCCATTGAAGAAGGAGAATCATCAAAAAGTGGAGAACTTAGAAATGCAAATCTAAAGAAAAACAAACCTCCATGTCATCATTGTGGGAAACCATGTCACACAACAAACATTTTCTGAAGTAAGACTGGTAAATCCAATCCTAAACCTAAATTTAATGGATATTGCTTTAACTATAGAAAGAATAGACATCAGGCACATGAATGCATGTCAAAGACTAGAAATAAACCTACTTCACCTAGATTCCAAGCACATTGCTATAATTTCCATACGTTTGGTCATAGAACTCAAGATTGTAGATCCAATGCAAAATCCATATGGACATCCAAGAAAAAATAAAATGCACCGAGGAAAGGTAAGACATTTAATTGGGATTACAATAGAAGACATAGTTGTCATTTTTGTGGTGAATACGGTCATATTGTAGAAAATTGTATAATGACACACTTTAGATGTAAATCTAAGAGTTGGATGAATGAAATTTTGGTCCATTATAGTTATCCAATAAACAAGACAATGCACCAAGGAAAGGTAACACATTTAATTGGGATTACAATACAAGACATAGTTGTCATGATTATGGTGCATATGGTCATATTGTAGAAAATTGTATAATGACACACTTTAGAGGTAAATCCAAGAGTTGGATGAATGGAAGTTTGGTTTGTTATAGTTGTCACAAGATTGGTCATGCCAAGAGAGACTGCAAGAATAGAGCCCTGACACCTACTGTTGAGAAGATAAATAATCAGATGATACTGACACAAAGAAAGAAATAAGAAGTGAGTAGTAGTGGATCCAGTGAATCTGAGATCACCCAATTCAATGTATCAGGTGATCACACTACTTCCAATTAAAGAAAAAGGGAATGCAAGGAGATTTTTTCTCAAATGCTATATTTTACGCTAGTTCCTAGTGTAATATGTATTAAAGTCCATATCTACATAATATAAGATGCATTAGGACAGATCTAAGACAAGATCTGAGAAAATAATTGATATGCATAATTGATGTCGAGCATTAGTATTAGCATATGCCAAGATCTCATACGGACCGAGTTGATATGTTGACCGAATATCAGTAGTGACCAAGTCACTAATATGATCGAGTGATGGAATGAGATAACTGAGTTATTTATTCAAGGACCGAGGAGGGATGTTATCCACCTACCACTGTACAAAGCATTTATTGAAGACCTATTTCAACCGTTTGAGGGTATATAATGAATTTAGTCTTTCATTTTTATTTTCTGACAGAGATTAGCATTCGCAGAGCATTTCTAAGGCAATTCAAGAAATACTTGAGAAACTTTTGTAAGGATTCCACCTATGTATCATCGGCAAGTATTGTGAAAGGTTGAAGACCCATTATTGCCGAGTTACCAAGAATCTATTTCTCGATCCCTCATTTGAAAAAAATGATATCCAATTCATCTGTTGGCATGAAGAGAAAAGACAAGGGAATGATAAATTTTTAGTTGGTTAGTAGCGACACTTGTGCACCACCCAATTTCCAAGCTATTTCTAAGACTGCAGTGAAGGGAGATCTTACGGGAGACTTTTCATCGATCCCGCATAAAGTTTTTATGATCCACGATGTGAGAGCATGCTAGATGTGCAAAATCTGAGAATTTGGAGATTTTAAGTTAAGGGAAGCCTACAATAAACTATGTGAAAATGGATCTTTGAAGGCTGATCACCAACACATTGCCAAAAAGGGCTAGTCTGTACCCTAGACTTCCTATGCAACTTCAAAGTCGAATGGATCAGGATAGTGATAATAAGAATACATGATATGAGTCTATGGCTGGAAAATGGACCAGTATAGATCACTAAAGATATCATCCACCGAGCTACTGGTTACCCTATTTTGCAAGAGAAATAAACTATGTGTTGTCAAAAAAAGGAAGACATTGAGAAGAAAAATTTGGCCAAGTGGAACAAGAGAG
The DNA here is from genome assembly GCA_018584345.1 of Thuja plicata. Classification (NCBI taxonomy): domain Eukaryota; kingdom Viridiplantae; phylum Streptophyta; class Pinopsida; order Cupressales; family Cupressaceae; genus Thuja; species Thuja plicata. The sequence goes on along the minus strand of MU228394.1, from coordinate 425,266 downwards.
GAATGCCAATTTCAATGATCATAGATCCTAAAATTGACTTTAGAGTTAGAGTGATTGCACACAAGTTTTACCAATTGAGAAGATTGGATAGTGTCTCATGTATTTCAGTTGATCAGGCATGGAATATAGTGAAAAGGGATCATACTTATGATCTTTCCAAGCTACATATGACTCAACTTGTCGAGAACCTATCAACAATTAGGAAGACAAAGAGCTCTATGTGTAAGTTTGGATCCTTACTAGTTTGTATATTTTTCTATGTTCAGAATAATTTTCCTACTATAGGAGATGTAATATGGGGTCAAGACCGACCTATAATAGTACAAATTAATAATTTCATACATTAGTTAGGAGATAATTTTGACAATTTCATGGGTAATTACTTTGTTGAGTTTAAGAAAAAGATGAGATTGAGGAGCAGAATCCCTGTATCACTTCTAGAGAAGCATTATGATGATGTTTACTTTCTAGTTGATACTGATGACACTTATGTACAAGTTGTAGTACTGAGGGTAGCATAGATAAGGCTATTACCTTATGAAGTAAATATAGATGAGACATCTGCAAAAATCATAGCTTTACTTGCGGAGGAAGTTCATAGAAAGGCTAAGAGATTTGGAAAATATGAAGAAGAAAAATCAAAGATGCACCAGTACAGATCACACAAGGTCAAGGTGAGGACCAATCTAGTGACTCTGAAGAAAGTGAAGAAGAAGATGTGGAAGTGAACAAGAAGGGTAGGAAAGAGATGGTTGGTGAGCCAACTAAGAAGAAGAGTTTGTTAGAATACTTCAGGGATAACTGAGAGGGGGGGTTGAATCAGTTATCAACAAATTTATCTTTTCTTATACTTATTAATCCAGATTGATACAAAGTAAATGCACATTCAGATAACACATTACACAACACACAATTTGATTACGGGGAAACCAAATGGTAAAAACCCTGGTGGGAATTAGCACCCACAAAGAACTATACTGGTTTATAGTAATCCCTATTAAAAGATCATTCAACCCTGTTAGGAGTAGTTCATTACAATGCAGTAGTATAGTGACCTAGTTAAGGGTTTGACCTTGTTAGGAGTATTTTACAATAACCCTATTAGGGGTGGTGGACTCACTGTCCAAGTGGTGAAGGCTACAACCTTTTAGCTATTTGATACACACTGTATCAACAAGGTGAACTGCTATTTGTGACACTACTTGTCTGATCAGTTCCTTTTGTGCGCCAATGCTTTAACCTCTTGTAAAGAACTATAAAAATCTTATCTGTATTCTAAAATCTTCAGCTTTAATATCTATATTATCAACATATGATAAATATAGCTCTATTGCTTTAACACTCTACTCTGCTTTTCTTATCTCTGGTTTTCGCAACTCTCCTTATCACAAATGACCTTCTATAAGTACATAAACCAAGTATGAGATCATGGGACCTATTAGACAACTCTTCATAACATCCTTGTCAGCTCTACTAAGCGCACAAGCATAATTACAACCATGCAAGTATAAACTAAATAGATGCGTCGCTTCACTAAGTCAGCTTCACCAATTTAACCATAACTTTGCAATCTTCTTGAAACACATTTGGAGCCTTTGGATTAATATCACCAACTCATAAATAATCATTAATATACACATGCATATCCTGAAGATAGGCGCAACTCAAGAATACATCACATATGTCAACCTTAAACTGTTATACTCCCAAAACTGTAACCGCCAATAACAGAATTACATATCTTTACCGAAACCTCATATCTGGGTCTGCATGTATGAACATAGCATAATAAACATGTCAAAAACATGTATCTATCCATGCAAGTCTTCATGTCATCATATGGATAAGTACATACAGAAGTACTACTGTGTATTATATGTTGTCATCAATGAAAAACA
>MU228394.1:344191-386971 GCA_018584345.1 Thuja plicata | reverse complement strand
GTGATCCTGTGTCTTTACCTTTAACTTGAAGCACGTGCCTTTTTCTGTTTACGGCGACCTCGCGACATACCTTAATCGCTTAGTCAGAAGGAATTTTTCCCTGGGGCACTTTTATCACGAGACTTAGCGACCACCGTCAAATCTCTTTACTTCTTCATCAAACGGTCATCGCGTAATCGCCTCAGAAATTCATATACCCTTAAAATATCAAGAGACTTCACGACTGAGGGCAAACATACCCTAGTCTTGTTATCGCGTGATCCATTTCTCTCATCAAGCGATCAGGCGACAACCATTAATTCTGTGACAAGTGTCATGTTTTCTTTCGTCCACTAATACTTTCTGAATAACTAAGTCATCGCTCCTTTTCTAGTGACATCCCGACTGAGGAAAATCTCTTACCATGAAACCGTTAGTCGCTGAGTCGTGACTGTTTTCTCTTAACCGCCCATTATCACGAGACCACACGACTGAAGAAAGAGCTTAACTGTTTGACTGGGCTGATCAAGCGACCATGTGACAAGAAGTAAGCACAAGGTCGGGAGACATTTCTTTGACTTGCCAATTCTTCTCGCGATCACCCGACAACCACTAGCTCTGTGACAAGTGTCATCTTCTCTTTTGTCCATGTAATACTTTCTGATCAACTGAGTCATCGCCCCTATCCGGCGACATCTTGACTGAGGAAAATCTCCTAGCATGAAACCGTTAGTCGCTGGGTCGGGACTGTTTATCCATTAACCGCCAATTTTCATGAGACCACGCGACTGAAGATAGAGCTTTAACTGTTTGACCGAGCAGATCCAGCGATAATGCGACATGAAGTAGGTGCAAGGTCAGGAGACATTTCTTTGACTTGCCATTTCTTCTCGCGATCACCCAACTGAGGCGGGTCCCGTTCCTTTTAAAAGCTCATAACATGATATCAAGCGACAACTCGACTACAAGGAAATCGCTAAGTCTCGATACACCGAGAGAATATTCCATTTTTTAACAAGACTACGTGACACAAGGCAAAAGCGAAGTCGTGAGATGTTTTAGCATATTCGATTCTGGTAAAGCGATCAAGCGACCTGACTTAAGGCACATGTCTTGAGTGACTTGAAAAAAGGTAATGATGAAATATAAGGACATGGCTTAGGGTTTCAAGATATATCATTTAACACTTGATTGCTAGGGTTTTCAGGGTTTTGACAAATTGAGCAAGGAACAAGCATGAAAACCTGAAAATATGACAGAGGATAGACTAAAAAGAACAAGACGATTGAACTGGATGCACTAGAACTCAGAGAGAAGGATCAGGAACCAAGAAAAATTCCAAATCAAAAATATCACCAACAGTGGCTCTGACTAGGGACGGTTAAATGCAGATTGACTCATTTTGAGCGGTAAAACACAAGACTTTGAAAACAAGAAAGCCCGGGAAAATGATAAGACCAAGGGATTCAAATTTTTTTTTGATACAGTGCTAACAGATGGAACCCACAACTTGTTACTACAATAATAAGGTGCTTGGTTAGGAACTTACAAATGTGTCATCTTCCGAATGACTTTACCCTATTAGGAGTTACTAATAGCTGATTAGGAATATTGAAAGTCTGGTCAAAGACTAATCTGTTAAGAGATTTTATCCCACTTATACACTTTTCACCCTGTTAAAGGATTCATAATAAGTTTTGAAATAGAACTTCTAAGTCCGGTTAAAGACTACCCATTTAAAGGATTAAACAATCTTGTTGCTAATCTGTTAGGAATAAATCAAGAAGAAATTTGACGTCTGAGTGCTTTCTCCTAAATCTTTTCAAATCTTGTTCTTCTTTGTTCCTTCCTCTTATGTACTATTTGAATCTATCTTTATTCTTCTCTTCATATATTCATTCATTCTTCTTCGTTCATCATCTTCATCTCTATGTGTTTTCATCTCTTCCTCTGATCTCCTTTTAAAGTATTGTTTGACCTAATGTCCTCCATTATTATTGTGTCCAGATTAGGTTTTCTTGATTCTTTCATAGACCATTTGATAATATGATGGTGTCCATGATAACATTCTTATCATTTCCTTCTTGTTGATAACAATTTCTGATAGATTTTCCAATAAACATAACCTTGTTCCGATAACCTTTACTTTTCTAATAGTACTCTTCACTGGATGTTAATTGTGAGAAATGATAATCTTATAAAAAAACATTCATTAGGAAACTGATTCAAGAGGAGATGCTTGGGTGCATTCTCAATATCATCATAGATAGTTAAAATGAGGCCCTTATGGATCTTTCCATGAAGGAGGAAATTCAGAATGTTTTCTTCTCTTTAGTGGCCAAGGAGGTCCCCGAGACTAATGGATTTCAAAATGAATTCTTCCGTAAAAATTGAGAGATTATTAGCGAGAATGTGTAGATGACAACAAAAGAGTGTTGATCAAGGTGGGCTATCTTGAAATCTTAGAATTACACCTTCATTGCCTTAATTCTAAAGGTCAGAGACACTACATCCTTTGACCAGTTCAGAGTTGTAGCCCAATATAGTTTTATCTACAAGATCATCTCCAAGGCTATGGCCTTCAAACTTAGAGGATATATCAATAGAGTTATTTTTTAGGAACAAAGTGGTTTTCTGAAACATAAACATATCTTGGATGGAATTAGTATAGCTCATGAGGCTCTACACTTGGCTCAAAGAATAAATTGAGATGAAACTATCATAAAACTATATATGAATAAAGCCTACAATAGGGTGCCTTGGGTTTTAATGATAAAAGTTATGAGAGTTTTGGTATTTGTGAATCTTGGTGCATATGGGTTTTATAGTTGTATTTCTACCCCTACCTTTGTCATTTTTCTGAATGGTGTGCTAAAAGATTACTCAAATTCCTCAAGGCATCTACATCAAGGTGATCCCTTATCCCCATTCATATTTCTAATCATTCTCAAGGTTCTTGGACATAAAATAACTATGGAAAGCATAGATGGTAATTTGGTCGGATAACAAGTTTCAGTGGGTATTATAAATCTTACACACATCCAATTTATACATGACACTCTTCTTTTTGGGATTTATAAGTGTTTGAAAGATAATGTTTTCAAGAAGGTGCTTAGGAATTATGAGTTGGCTGCAAGGGAAAAGGTTAATTCTTCAAATTCCAAAATTTTTCTTCTAAAGAAAGGGTGTTTTAATAGGATAGATATCTATTTAATTCTAGGGTTTAAATTCAATGTTATCCCAAGAAAATACCTAGTCATTCAACTCTTCTCCAAACATTCTGTGAACAGAGACTGAAGAAATGTCACTAATAGGGTTGAGGTAATTCTTGTTGGTAAGAGACACTGCACATGTTCTTTGGTATTCGATCATATTGGGAGTCAGTGTACCCATCCACATTAGACTATTCAATCATATAGGAAGTCAGATTGAAGATTTGTTCTAGTTTGGCAGACTGTGACAAAGCATATAGAAGTGTTTAGTATTTTGGTTGGTGGTTATTTTTAGGTTAATAATTTTTGTTGCAAATCTAAGGTAAGATTAATAGATGTCTAGACTTCCTTATTCTAGATTTTTGATGTTCATTGTTAATTCATATGCAAGTTAGAGGCATCTGAGTATCATTTTTTGTTTTGACAGTGTGAAACAACTGAGTTGTGTAGTTGATCCTTACGTGGATGTGATGGAATAGTTTTGGTGTTTGTTATTTTTATTTACGAAGTATATTTGATATATGTGTTAGTCATTTTTATCTAGATTTTTTTCGACAGCTTGTACACATTTGAACATTTTTCTAAGCATTCTTGAGCCAACATCTAGTTGATCTAATTTCTTTTTACAGATATATATGATCAATGTATTTGGTCATTTTGGTTTAGTAGAAGGTGTGACTTATGAATTATAAATATTTGCACATGTGCAAGATAGAGATTTGTAGTCTGAATCAAAGAAGAAAAGTATAATAGAGCAGTAAGTGATGAAGTGTATGAAATTTGTAAAATATGCTTAAATGAAATTGTAATTTGGAATTAGAATAAATTTTCTTTAATTTAAAAACTAAAGTGACATTATAAATGTTTTTCAGGAAGTAAGCCTTTCTCTTTTGAGCATTAACCTCTAGGTAGTGTGCCTAAATGGATGTGCATTCCTCATTATAATACTTCTGCAAAGTATTTTCATCTTGTGGGTTCATCCCCATCGTGGTTTTTCCTTTAAAAAAGTTTACACGTAAAGAAATCCTTGTGTTATGGTTGTTTGTGTTATTCTCTTGCATCTTTATTTTTTAATATGTGTTAAGTGGTTGAAAGATCAGATTAATAAAGTTAAAGATTGAAAAATACTGATTCACCCCCCTCTCACTATTCCTTAATTACAATAATTTCTATCAGAGCCTAGTTCCTTGGAGGAAGCTTAACAACTTGAGGAACATCCTGATAGGTGGATCAGTGGATTTTGATGCTATTAAACAACAAATCATAGTTGCACTTGATGATCTTGATCAGTCCAAAGATGAAATCTGGGAATTGCAAAAGAATATTAAGGATGTTGATAATTTCATTTAGTCATTGAAACGGAAGTTAAAAAAATCCATAGAAAAGAGAAAGGAAAATAGTGAGATAAAGTAGAAAGAAAGAAAAGATGATGATCATTTGAATCAAACCTTGAAGGTGAAAACAAAATAATGTGAGATTATTGTAAAAGATAATGCAGTCTTGAAACATTAGATGAACTCTATGGTCATGGGGTAACTAATAAAATTAAGGAAAGGAAGAAGAATGAAGAGAATATTAATCAGTCCTTAAAATAAAGACCCGACGTATTCCACATTCTTAGCTATGAGATTGGGAAACTAGAGATTGACATGTAAGAATCTAGACACAATGAGGAATAGATTGAAAAATTGATGGAAATTGTTAGGAATGAATGTGTGATTGAAAATGAATACAAGGATAAATTAATATTTATCTTAGCTAAGATTGATGTTCTATTTGAAATACATAAGAAGTTTGGTGAAAATTAAGGCCTTAGATTTGAGAAAGGTGAAAGATCCAGATCTGGTCAATACAATCCAAAGTCAGAAAATCAGAATGAAAAACATAAAAGGTCCCTAGTAAGATAACCTAATGCTCAAAGGTATCCATTTTTCAAAGGTAATTTATTTGTGTGCAATAAATTTGGTCATAAAGCTATTCAATGCATAAATAGAATGAATGGTTCATCTTTCTAGGTCAGTGTTTCAAATGTAATAAGTATGGTCACTAATCAAGTGAATGCAAAAGTGTGATGAATAATTCTACCAATAGAGGGAATGTTATATGTTTTACATGCAATAGATTTGGACACATTGCTAGGCTAAATAGTGTAGATCAAGAGTAAATAAATTAAATTATAGGTATAGACAATCAAATTTTGTGTGCTACAATTGTAAAAAATCTGGTCACATTGCAAGATTTTGTAGAAGAAAGAATGTGGATAGGAAGGGTCTGGTAGAAAAGAACAAAAAATTGCAGAAATTTGATAAAGGGAAAGGAAATGTAACTACAAATGAGATTAGGAAGCAAATGATAAATGCATGGGTAAATAAGAGTGATAATGATGTAGGAAATGGACCGGCACCTAAATCTGGTGTTAGAAATCCCTCTGCGAATTAATTTAAGGCCTATTTCCTAGGGAGTGTTTTTAAGAAAAATTTATAACCCATGAATAATAGTTAGTGCCTGAATCTAGCAGGATGAAGAAGTAGTATTTCACTATTGCATATGTTTTGGAAGGATTTCTAAAGAAATTTGAGTGATATTGATGATCCATTGGGGAAATATTGTGAAATAGTCTAAGAAATAGGGTATCTAGAAGGTTTAGGAAAATTTCATTTATTACATAAAAAAATTGGGTGTGAAAATGATTAAAGGTAACTTTACCTTCTCATTTGTCACTTTTCATTCTAATAGAAAAGAAAAAGAAAGAGCTCTGCAAGAAGATTTCCAAGAGATCCAAGGTGTGAATGTCATTTTTTTGAGACCCTAATTCAGAAAAAAGGCATTGTTTTGTAAAGCTTGTGAGTTTGAAATCTTTGTAATGGATGCTCCTATGGTTGTTGATATCATTGAAAGACCTCATCCTAAATTCAAGAGGCACCCCTTTAAATAAGTAGAAGAAGACATGTTAGGTGTTTTTTTTCAGATATTTTGCATGACATTATTTATGTTGAAGATGTTAGGACTTATATTCATGAAAATCTTGAGGAGTTAGGGTCTTTGAAAATGTTGAAATTATACTCTGAAAAGATATGACAAAGGAGCATCTTGGGATCATTGCAATCTATACATGGTAATTGGTTGTAGTGTTTATTTTCTATTCTTGGTCACCGGTTGACGTGTTTTTTGTCACAGTCAAGTTCTTTAGATCCTTAGTGGTTATGGTAATAGATTTATGTTCTAAAAATCATTAGGAATTTTCTCCTATGAGAGAAACTCATTTGGAGTATCGCAACTAAATTTATGATAGACTCTTTGGTTGTGTTTTGAATGTGTTCTTCATGTTCTTACACCGGTCAATATTTAATCGTTGGATAGATTTCCTTTCTCAGTGGTGCTTACGACTCATTTTCCTATGTAGTTACATGTTTGGAAAAGCTATTTGTATTATCACTCCTTGTAATATAATGTTTGGATAAAGATGTTTCAGATCTAAGGCCAACTAGGGAGTTAGTTGGTAACACATTGTTTTCTTGGGGAATGTAATATTGAGGCCAAATTATCAGGTCACGGTCATATATTTAAGTTGGATCTTGGTCCTTGTTTTAGGATAGAAGGATAGAGGCAGGAAATAGAAAATTAGGGTTTATAGAAAGTTGTTTATAGTCAAAGATAATTAGGTTATTTGTAATAATTCCCTATCATTATTGAGTTGGTCAGGTTGACTGTTCTTGCAGATCTTTGTAATTGTTTTACCTAATAATGAAAATATTACATGTGTGTTTCATACTCTAGATCAGTGTGTTGTCTCATGGATTCTCTTGGTTTCTACTATGTAACTTGTAACCACCTAGATTTGGTCTGCTCTAACCATAGACCTTGTTTTACCTAAGTGTGACCATACCCCCAATTATGTCCAGACAACTCTTCAATCGGCTGGCATAATTCATTCAAATCAGATTTAATCTCCTAAGTGATTTAATCACTAAATTTTATTAATCACCTAAGCCAATCAAATCAAATCAATTTTAAAACAAATCAATTCAAATCAAAACCTTGCTAAGGTAATTAATTTAAAAGGAATTAAATAAATCCCTATTATATCTAATCACTTGCAAAAAGCCTATCTTCTAGCCTAAATTAATCTAATTAATCGGCTATAGTCCTAATTAATTATCTAAAGCAATTAAAATCTTAAATAATTAAATTCCCTATTTTTGGATGAATATATTAATTATAATTCATTTCATTAATATTCCCCTAAACCCTAACCTAACCCATCTCAACCACCTTGACCCTAGGTTCAAACCCATCCCAACCTATTCACCCCATGCTAAGTCTAATCCTAATCTTAATCCTATCCTAACCCACTTCCTAATGATGTCACATTCCTAAAATTGTGATTAGGAACTCAACCCACTTGAGAAAGTCAACTTTCTCAAGCTTGACTCCCTCTAAGTCCACCTTCTGAAGCTTGGACTTACACCCCTCACCATGCCTCTTAATTTCTCTCATTAATGCATTATTAATGGAGATTCCTCAAGCCCATGCCTCATTAATGCCTTTGGCATTAATGTCTCTTACACCTTATTAATAGTTTTTACACCTCCATTAATGAACCTTGTCCCCACTCTCTCTCTCATCATTTCTTCTAAAAATAGAATGAGTTTTTGAGCTCAAATGACCCATAATTTTAGAGTGGAAAGTATTGTTATGTTGTTTAGATAATTTTGTGAATTCATATTGCATCTTAGATTTAATATTATGTATTGTTATTATCTACCTTTTTAGAGCTAAATATGCATGCTTCTTTGTCATTTAGATTAGTTTGATTCAAATCTTCCATTCTTAGGTTGTATTTGTCATTGATTGTGCATAATCTGAGGGCATGAGAATGGCATTCTTAAAACTCCTCCTAGATAGGAAGCAATAGATTGGTTTTAGTGTTTATGTTTGAAACCCTTTCTTTTTATACTTTTTCACTAATCTAATGATCTATTGAAGTGTCATGTTGCAGATAGTAGGTGCATTATTTAACACACACATTTCTGGCGCCCACCAAAACATTGTCTAAATTTTGGATCAAAAATTGAACAAGAAAATTATCTAACTTTGAGGAAATTGAACAAAAAAAAATTTCTTTCACACATCCTATTTTCATAAAATAGGAACATCTTAATCAGGCTCAACATAGCTTGAGGGAATGAACATTGATTTGCATGTTTTGGGAGAAAATGACATGGACTAGGATAATATGCTCTTCTTCTTTTGAAAAATTAGAAATCTAGAAATCCTACGCTCGCCAATCCTTTGTATTCTTATTTAACAGTAGAGGGTCTTCTGGTTGAGGAAAAAATATCCCGGGAATGACCCAAGTGAGGACAAGTTTTACACCAGCCCTTCCAACTCACTATAAATAATTGCTTCCTCGTAGGCCAAATCCTCAGAAGATGGAATCAGTTTTGTTCATGGAATTTTGACATCATTCCTTGGACATGCTTGGGTATGTGTAGAGCAGAGCCGCTTGAATCTTTCTTGTGAGACTACACCTATTTGAGTACTCATAGGGCTATACACCTCAAGTTTTCCTTGTGAAATTCTATGGGAGATGATTTCAAATAGATTGCCCCATCATAAACAATGAACTTCTTAGACAAAACTACTCAGTTCACCTCCTAAAGGGTGATAATCCTTGTGCAAGGCAAAAAGTAATTTCCCCAAGACACTCATCATATCGTGCCCTCACTTGCATTTGAAGTTAGCTAATACAACATCATGACTAGAGCCATTGCATGTTTGGTGATGGCTGTATTCTGATTAGCATTTGAGTGTGTACCTAAGTCAACAAGCAAGGATTTTCATCCTCTACCTAGAAAATAGGGCATAAGGATGTGTTTGTTCCCCTAACAATGCAAATCTACTTGATATGTCTGAAAATCATTAACAAGGTAACACCCTCAAAACAAGAAAAAATATTCAATCCTTGATCTACATGTGTTTTTCACTCACCGGCAAGTCTCCAAAACACAATCACAGATCAAACAAACTTCACGCACTTTCAAGACAAAATTTTCAAAACTAACAAAATCTGATAGAGACATTAAAAACTTGCATCCTGGATTTCCTGGCTCATATCTGGTATCTTTGCTTGCATCTAGTGTACTTCATCATATCTAGTCAATACATCATCGCATCTAGGGTTAAAGCTCACATCCTGGGTCATTAGAAGCTCGCATACTATATTTCCTGGCTCGCATCTAGGGGCTCGCATCTAGGATAGTGGGAAATTTCAGATTAATTTCTCAGAAAACCTTAGTAGATTTGGATACCCTTTTTCCTCATTAGTCTATCCCTATTGTCTTTTTTGGTCTCCCTATTGTTTTATCAAAACACATTTTTAGACATCTACCTTGCATGTCCTATCGGTTTCTCAAAATCAATATCAATACGTGTGGTCTATCCAATTTTTAAAACAACTTGATTCCCAGATCATTATCAGGGAATTCTAACCCTTTGATGCTGGAATCATTTACTTCCACCAAAATATGAATGATACTTCCACCTAGACACACTCACTTGAACAATTCGAGACTCTACTTGACACTATCGGGAAACTTTGATGAAGTTGAGATACAAATACATCGTTAACACTAGATGCAACAAGTACACTTCTAAAGAATCAAAAGTACTTCCTAGATCACTATACTTTCAACAAGGGGAAACATCCCACAGTTCCCTACTCGATCTAGACTCTCCAGCAATGGACAGAACCACTCACGAATGGAGTAAGGCTTTTGAGGACTATGACAATGATAAAAACCAAAAGCACAAAGATAGCGATGAGGAAGAAGAGCCACACTTTGACCATCCTTTGTTTGAGTTAGACAGTGAGGAAGACATCACTGAAGAAGAATACAATAAACTCAAACAAAGCAAGAAATTCCAAAAAACATTGGAAATGATAATTGGCAAGGATAAAGAGAAATACTTTCTCCATCTAGCATCTACTGGCATAAAATTACCCAAGGATTATGATGTGGAATAACTAAGAGAAAAAGAGGTATCAACCCCTATATCTATCCTCGTCAAACAACTCACCTTAATGCAAACAGAGCTTACGAATCTCAAACAAGAGAAGGCTAAACCCAAAATGAAATACTCTTTGGACTCCATTTGTCCATTTCCCTTTGAAAAGAGTATTACTATGTTCCCATTTCCTCCTAACATGGAAAGGCCAAAATATGAAAAATATATGAGAGAGACCAACCCACATGACCACGTAAGAGAATTCTGTACTCTGAGCATAGAATACATGCATGAACCTACATACCTCATGAGGCTCTTTCCCAGAAGTCTAGGAAAAAAAAATGTTGTGGAGTTAATTCAACAATTTATCCACCATTACTCCTATAATATCCAGCATGACATGACTATGATGGACCTATGCAACACTAAACAAAAGACTGATGAATCCTTTACACACTTTCTACAAAGGTGGAGGAAAATCTTTGCATGGTTTATAAGAGCTATTCCTGAATCCAAGAAAATGGAAATCTTTGTTAATAACCTAGTTCCTGAGTTGAACTATGCATTGCAAATGCAAGACTCCCCTAGCTTTGATAGGATGATCAAAAATGCCATCCATATCGAAGAAGTCATGGTTAAAAAGGGAGAAATCACTCTCCAAAGTGAAAACAAATCTTACAAATCCAACAAAAAACCAAAATAGTGGAAAAAAAACAAAAATGTTATTAACAATGGAGTGGTAGACGGATCCAATGTTGGTCCTAAAACTTAGGTGTTCAACCTAAAAAATAGCATGCAAGCAAGCAAAGATGCCAAGGTAACAACCTCTGTACCAAAAGTAGACAACGAGAATAACAAAGGTCAGCCATGGACTTCAAAAGCTCAAAGAACATTCACTCCTTTGGGAGAGCCTCTTGAGACTATTTTAAAGACACTATTAGACAAAAAAGTTCTCACAATCCTAGATTCCAAACCATGGGAGCCAGAGTTCAAAACAAGATGGTGGGATGACAATTCTTACTGTATTTTTCACAAAAAAAAAGGACACAAGACTAACAAATTTATTAAACTCAAACATGTTATCCAAGACCTTATTGAAGGAGGAAACATCAAGGTGGAAGGACACACCACTAAGAAAGATCATACAACATTTAAAAAGTCATTCCCTAATTACGAGAAAGGGGAAGCATCCAAAGGAAAAGGAAATGAGGTAAACTCCACCTTCTCTAAAAGTGATAACGTGATCAACATGCTAGACATTCAAACTAAATCAATTAATGTGATCACTATCAAAGGTGTTAAAGATACATCTTCCCAATCTAATGTCATGACCCGAAGTCAAGAACATGTCACAATAAAAGGACCCAATTCCACATCAAAACTAGCATCAACATCCAAGGTTCCCATTGTCACTATTCCTAAACTAGTAGCAAAACAAATGGTTACTATTCCTGTAGAAAAGTATGACTTGGTGGACCAATTGCAATGAACCTCTACTAAAATTTCCATTTTTGAGTTTCTCTTAACCTACACAATGCATAGGGAAATCCTAGAACAAGCCCTACATGCCGCAAATGTACCAAAGGACCTTGATATAGAAAAATTCCAAGCAATGGTTAATCACATCTCAGCACCATATTACCTCTCTTTTTCAGAGGAAGATGATAAATCATTAACTCATCTACATAATCAACCCCTTCATATTGAAGTCCTCATTCATAAATCCTATGTTAGACATGTATTGATAGATGGAGGCGCATGATTGAATATTTGTACCCTTAATCTAATAAGGAAACTGGGTCTCTCAGAACAAACTATTGACTTTAGAAGAATAATCACTATCAAAGCTTATGATGAGGAAGAAAGATCCTCTAAAGGTCTTATTGTTCTAACTATCAGAGTCGGTCCAATTGAAAGGAATGTCATATTTCAAGTTCTGGATCTACCCTTGGCTTACAACATACTGTTAGGGAGACCCTAGATTCACGAAATTCAAGCTATGCCATCTAATCTCCACCAATGTATCAAGTTCCCATATAATGGGGTGGAAGTGACAATCCCTACAGATGCCAATTATACTTGCAACCATATCAAGGTAGGTAGTATGGTTCTACATAAAAAAGAGACTAAATATGATATTTCTCCCGAGACAACCAAGGACATGGTTATGAAATTTTTTGGAAAAACCTTAAAACTTGAAGAAACAGGTATGGGAGAATACAAGCTGGACATGACCCCATCATTGATAGAACTTCTAGTATCACCAAGATCCTATGGAAAACCCTCCTCATCATTCACGCCTGCTGCATCTCAAATGCCAGAAATCCACAAAGCAACTAGCATGGTTAAGGCATCCACATCTTCTCTAGATAACACAGAAGAATAGGCAGTCTTGGCTTGGCTTTACAAGGGAGAACCGATGGAAGCTGAGACAAAACATGTGGAAATATCCCTATAGAAGTATGGGAAAGGATATGATCTCCTCAAACAAATGGGATATAAAGGAAAAGGACCTTAAACGACAAAGGAAAAGGACTTATTGAACCAGTACACATGGAATTTAGGGCCACCAAAGATAAAACAGGGCTAGGCTTCAATAATAAATCTGAGGACCCTTCTTCAAGGGGTAGTCCAGTTTTTAACAAAAGGAGTGATGAAACAAAAGAAATAGATATGGAACCATGGTCCTACAAAATATTATTACATGTTGGCATGGAGAATCCTGAATATCAAGGAAAGCACTATGTACCAAGCTTTGAAGTACCACAAGACACTCATGTCTCTTTGTTACCATCTTCTACAGAAGATGATGTAGAGATACCATTGATAGAAATAGTTACTAAAGACATACCTCGGCCATATGATTTACATCCTAATTGGGGGCAAATGGTCATGGTTTGACATATCCTTGATTTACCACACTTTGATCTATAGGTGGCTAATAGGGTACACCAGGTAACTATTACTGAATTCTTGAACAGGTCTGATGACAAAGTAACTAACTCTCATGATTATGAGTGGGATGAGCTATCTATCACCACAGAGGACATTGAAATAGATTTTATTCACATGTTTACAGCTCCATTAGCACCCAACGAACATTCTAACACTCCTCCCAACAATATTGATATCCCTGAAGCAGAGGAAGTGTTCCTTCCTCCAATTATTGATGAAGAAACTGGTGTTCTCTTAGGTCTAGAAGAAATTCAGAGATGACAAGCTAGGAGAGACAACAAGCTAGGAGCCTCCTCCTACAAAGAGATGAAGAAGAAGAATACTCAACTAACAAGTCACTAGAGTCTAGTCCACATATAACTAACAACAACCCTTTTAATGGCGATCTGACTGTTATTGATCTAAACATCGAAGAAATTAACTTAACAGAACATGTCATATCAGTTAATAGTCTTGATGCTAACACAATGTTGTCCTTCCCAGAGTCTGACTCCTTATCTTTGATAAACCTAGATCTAATTGATTGGACTAATACGGATCCTACTCCTATCCTCAACTTCCCTAATGAATACTCCTTGGCTTGCTACCTAAATGCTTGTGAACCTTACCCTTCTTCCACCAATGCAAGGAGCATGAACATGTCACATGAGGATATCAAGTTTCTCAGTCAAAAATTGAAAAAAAAAAGAAAACTATCAGTGAAAGCCATGTTGTGGCAGTGTCAGATTATAAAATAGTAAAAACAAAAGATGTATCTAATGGTGAAAACCTCTTAGAGGTGCCAAAGGATGAGATTATTGATATTCTCCCTGAGCACTTTCAAGAAAGGTCTTCAGTTCTAATAGAACCAATGCAACTAGTTAACTTGGGCACAATTGAAGATCCTCAAACAGTTCACCTAGCACAATCTTTGTCAGAAGAGGAAAAAGTATAGTTCACTGAGCTCCTGAAAGAGAAAAAGATCAACTTTGCATGGTCTTACACAGACATGCCTGGACTGGATCCTAAATTAATAATGCACCATTTATCTATAGCTCCTAGGATCAAACCTGTGAAATAGAAACTAAGAAAGATGCATCCTCATGTTGCATTACTAGTAAAGGTGGAGTTAGAGAAATTATTGAAAGCTGGGTTCATCCGAGTCATTGCTTATGCAAGATGGATCTCTAATGTAGTCCCAGTATCTAAATCCAATAAATCTATCAGGATATGTAAAAACTTCAGAGACTTAAACAAGGCATTTCCTAAGGATGATTTTCTACAACCTAATATTAATATGATCATAGACCTCACAGTAGGCTACCAAATGTATTCATTAATGGATGGGTTCTCAGGCAATAATTAGATTAAAATTGCTCCTGAAGATCAAGAGAAGACTGCATTTAGATGCACATGGGGAACCTTTTGCTAGAACGTTATTCCATTTGGGTTAAAGAGTTTAGGTGCTACATATCAAAAATAAATGACCACTATATTCCATGATATGATGCATAAAACCATGGAGGATTACGTGGATGACACCTTAGCTAAATCAAAAGAAAGGAGCACTCATATTGCTGACTTGAGAAAGATATTGGATCGTATGGAGCAATTTCAACTCAGGCTCAATCAAAAGAAATGTGCCTTTGGGGTCCAATCAGGAAAGCTCTTAGGGTTTATTATTTCAGCAAAGGGAATTGAGGTAGATCCTGCAAAAGTCAAAGCTATACTAGAGATGACTCCCCCACCCAACATTAGTCAAATGAGGACATTACAAGGTAGACTTCAATCGATCAGAAGATTCATGTCACAACTTGCAGATAGAGCACAACCCTTTACCAAATTTCTACATAAAGGTGTCACTTTCAAGTGGGATGAACATTGTGAAGCCAACTTTTGAGAATTTAAAAAGTACCTGGCTACTCCTCCTATTCTTATGGCACCCATTCATGGAAAGCCATTACTCCTGTATATTTAGCTACATCCACATCACTAGGAGTATTGCTAGCACAAGAGGATGAAACAAAGGAAGAAAGAGAAATCTACTACATTAGTAGAACACTAGTCTCCTATGAACTCAATTATAGCATTATTGAGAAAGCATGCTTAGCGGCTGTCTTTGCATCACAAAAATTGAGACATTACATGCTATCACATATAGTAAGGCTCATTGCCAAGATCAATCCTTTGAAGTACCTCCTCAGCAAGACAATATTAACAGGACGTTTGGAAAAGTGGGTCCTCATTCTGAGTGAATTTGACATTGAGTATGTGGACAGGAGGGCTATTAAAGGACAAGTCCTCACATATCAATTAGCTGATTCACCACTCCATGATGACAAACCTTTAATAATTGAGTTCCCTAATGAAAAAATTATGCACCTCACTGAGTATCCATGGAAGATGTAATTTGATGGTTCCTTCACGCAACAAGGCTTTGGAGCAGGGGTTCTATTCCTAACTCCTCAAGGCTACAAAATACCGAAGTCCTACAAATTGATGTTTCCATGCAAAAATAACATTTCTGAATGTGAGGCATTGGTAAATGGTCTTAAACTTTCCATGAATGGAATATTGTAGATTTACACGTGTATGGTAACTCCCAGATCATTATCAATCAAGTCAATAGATATTATCAGATGAAAGATGAGAAGTTGATTCCCTACAAATAGCTAGTTGATGACCTAAAGAAGTGCTTTGTCTTCATCACATTCCAGTAGATACCCAGAATAGAGAACAAAGCTGAAGGTGCTATGGATACCTTGGCATCTATGTTACAACTGGAGGAACATCAATTCCACTATGACTTCTTGGTGGAAGAATTATCCTATCCATCCTTTGATACCCCTGAATACCAAGTAATCTATGCTATAAACACCCCAACCCAATCTCGATATGCTAATATCATTGCTTACCTAACTGACCAAACCATTCCCCATGATCTATCGAGAAATGGAAAACAAGCCTTGATTAGGATAGCATCAGGTTATGTACTCATAACTAATAACTTATATCGATGAGGTCCTGATGGTACACTTCTTAGATGTTTAGAGCTCGAAGAGTTAGATCATGCATTAAAAGAAGTCCACAAAGGTGTATGTGGATCACATTCAAATGAATTTTCACTAGCAAAGAAACTACTTAGAGTAGGCTATTACTGGCCTACAATGGAAAAAAGATGCTATTCAATTTTCCAAAACATGTCATAAATAAAAATGCATGGAAATCTCATCCATGCTCCTAATAGAGAACTTATACCTTTTATAACACATTGGCCATTTCAGCAATGGGCCTTTGAATTGGTTGGAAAAATATATCCCAATTCTTCAAATGGACACAAGTTCATCATTACGGTCATTGAGTATTTCATGAAGTGGGTCAAAGCTATGTCGCTAATCAAAGCCACTGGAAAACTAGTGGCTATGTTCATATTGAACTACATTATCTTTAGATATGGGATACCCTCTTCAATTGTAACAGACAATGGGGGCCAATTTAAAAATCAAGACATTGATGACCTCTGTGAACAATTCCACATCACCCAACATTGCTCCTCAATCTATTATCCTCAAGATAATGGACAAGATGAGGCATCTAATAAGAATATTCTCAAAATCCTACATCAAGCTGTGAGTAAGTCTGGCAGAGACTGGCATCTACAACTAAATCCAGCACTATGGGCCTACAAAACAAGCATCAAAACACCAACTGGAGCCATGCCATTTGACCTAGTCTATGGCGCTTAAGCAATACTACCTATTGAGGTTGAAATCCCATCTTTGTAGGTATCTTTACAAGGTATTATTATTGATGAACAATACTGCATTGATAGGGTGAAATCTTTAGACTTACTCAATGATGTAGGCAACGGGCATTCAATCACCTGAAAGTGTACCAAGAACGAATTTCCAAAGGGTACAATAAAAAGGTCAAACCATGATAGTTTCAAGTGGGGGATCTTGTCCTAAAGGAGAATCCTAAAAAATAGCCTAACAAAGAACAGAAGGGAAATTTTGAATCTAACTAGTTGGGACCTTATGTTATCACTGCTACTTTTGGGACTGGAGCCTATCAACTAGCTACACCTAAGGGAGATGTTCTTCCAGGTCCTATCAACACTCTACATTTGAAGCAGTTCTACGCTTGATGTTTGGCTAGTAGACCCTGTACCGTGGAAAACTCAGAAAATACCATAAACATCAAAAAATTGATGCTGAAGAAAATTAAAAAAATGGTGGAAAAGGTCCTGAAGAAAAGGTATCCTTGGTGAAAACCTGGCAAATAGGCGCCTTGACCGAAAAAAAAAAAGAAAAAAAATTGAAAAAGAGAAAAGTGCCTTGATGACAACCTGGTAAAATGGGTATCCTGGTAGCAAAAGGAATAAGAAAGTTTTGCCAAGTGGTGAAAACTTGGCAATCAGGCATCACTTGTATTCTGCGCTCTATCTATCAATACATTACTAATACTACACCTTCACAATTATACCCGTGCCTAGAGAGTTGACTTTGTTTCCTTAAAAAAATCTTATCCTTGCTTGGGATTTGTCTACATTTCTAGGAACAATTCATTCTGCACTAGGGGCATCTTTTCTAGCATGTTAGGTTGTGTCTTCTAGGTTTTCATAGGATGGTTTGTCTTGTGACACAATGCTACTCAATGCTTGCACCAAACTATCACTTTCATGAAATGAGGATGGAACAAACATTGCACTAACCTAAAATGGTGTTCCTAAGACCTTCAATGGATTGCAAACAGGAACAAGGTCATATACAGACATTGAACACATATTTCTTAAATTCTACATTTGATTAATGAATCTCTACTGCATTTGACAAATGACTCAAATATATTTTTCAAATACTACTTAAACACAGTTTGATCTTGGTTTGATTATAACTCTTTTATGCACCCATGATGTTTTGACTGGGGGCATCTCAGCAATTATGAATTTTATTTGATTGATTCACAATTGGTAGTTGTTATGTCTTCTGAGTTACTCCATGATGTCTGCGCAAAGACAAAGAGTCGCAAGGGCAGGGGGCATAACATTTTTTTTTGGTTTTTTACGTATGGTAATTGTTCCAAATAATCCTATACATTTCACCTAACTTGGATGTTTATGGTAAGAGCTGCCACCATGAGTGGATAGTCGCATATATCTCGATCTTTGTTATGTGTAAACTATGGTGAGGTTGAAATAGTTTCCTTGTCTATTTTCTAAACTCAGATTCTCACTAAGGTATGCGAAGCATAATGTACCCAAGGATATGAATTTTCAAGGTCATTGCGGGTCCAATATCTTACCTTAAACAGATTCTAATATATTAAAAGGAAGGTGACTAGCTTGTTATCCTATCTTTTATGCCTTAATGCCTAAGTCTATTTCTAATATTTCAATAAAAATAGTATTCATACTTTCATAATATCAGTGGGTATTAGTGATTTTTGTACTATCAGGTGGTATCCGTTCCAAGCAAAGCCCACTAATGATAACATGGTACAATGTATACAAATTAGTGATAGTCCTAAGAGTCTGCATATAGATGCATTTAGAGATTGCATGATTCATTTGATAGAACAACATAAGGACTTGAGCTCAAAATAATTTCTATTCTTGATTCATTCAAAATCCAAGTTCATCCATGATTCCCGAAATCTTTGATCTATCAGGAACAAAATCGAACTCACCTTTTAAACGTGCTTAACTTGGTACCTGTATGTTTACTCTTAACACACCTTCATTCCTTCACTTCTTCTAATCCATTCTTTCTTTCCCTACCTGCTCCCTGCAAGTCACACATCATTTCAAATAGAGGGATTTTATTCTTTCCTTCAATTTCATTCCCGAGGGGGCATGATCACACTATCATCAATCAATTTTTTGCTCGAAACAACATAAAAAATGACTTCGTTATCAAACAACTAGGGGCATGACAGTTTCCTTGACTAAGTCAGGATTGTTGGATAAAAATATTTGGTTCTCATAAGCTGGATATCTTATGTTCCCTCATTTTAAAAAGATTCTTACTAAGCTCTTGGCAGCTTCATACTAACTTTTGGACAACAACCAAGTTCAAATCAGTATTATCAATCTTTGAACGACAACCAAGTTCAAGATTGTTATCTTTAAGATATTTTATTTATCTTTGTATGACAACCAAGTTCAAAGTCAATTCTATTAGTTTAGTTCAATCAAGTACGAGACTAATCTCATCAGGCATTTTGTTCGATCGTGAGTGAAATTCTCAATCTTTCTGAAGTCAACATCAAAAACTTTCTTTGAATCAATGCGCTTTTCACACATCAATTCAAAGAGGGGAAATGTAACCACCTAGATTTGGTCTTCTCTAACTATAGACCCTATTTTCCCTAAGTGTGATCATACCCCCAATTATGTCCAGACAACTCTTCAATCGACTGGCGTAATTCATTCAAATCAGATTTAATCTCCTAAGTGATTTGATCACTAAATTTTATTAATCACCTAAGCCAATCAAATAAAGTCAATTTAAAAAAAAATCAATTCAAATCAAAACCTGGCCAAGGTAATTAATTTAAAAGGAATTAAATAAATCCCTATTATATCTTATCACTTGCAAAAAGCCTATCTTCTAACCTAAATTGATCTAATTAATCGGCTATAGTCCTAATTAATTATCTAAAGCAATTAAAAGATTAAGTAATTAAATTCCCTATTTTTTGATGAATATATTAATTATAATTCATTTCATTAATATTCCCCTAAACCCTAACCTAACCTATCTGAACCGCTTTGACACCGGGTTCAAACCCATCCCAACTTATTCACCCCATGCTAAGTCTAATCCTAATCTTAATCCTATCCTAACCCACTTCCTAATGATGTCACATTCCTAAATTTGTGATTAGTAACTCAACCCACTTGGGAAAGTCAACTTTCTCAAGCTTGACTCCCTCTAACTCCACCTTCACAAGCTTGGACTTACACCCCTCACCATGCCTCTTAATTTCTCTCATTGATGCATTATTAATGGTTTTTACACCTCCATTAATGAACCTTGTCCCCCTCTCTCTCCTCATTTCTTCTATAAATAGAATGAGTTTTTGAGCTCAAATGACCCATAATTTTAGAGTGGAAAGTATTGTTATGCTGTTTAGATCATTTTGTGAATTCATGTTGCATCTTAGATTTAATATTGCATATTTTTATTATCTACCTTTTTAGAGCTAAATATGCATGCTTCTTTGTCATTTAGACTAGTTTGATTCAAAAATTCTATTCTTAGGTTGTATTTGTCACTAATCTAATGATCTATTGAGGTGTCATGTTGCAGATAATAGGTGCATTATTCCACACACACATAACTCTTGCTGTTAGGTTGGACTGTTCATATCTTTAGACCCTCCTACCTTGGCTGCATTAAGTGGTATCAGAGTGAGGTTTTTGATTGTGGTGAATAGAACTTATCTCATGAGTGTGTGGTTCTTGATTTGGTTTGTCATGGGGTAGAAAAATCAGGATTTGGCCCGTGGTTATAGAGGAAGCATAAGAGATGGGTAGGAGAGGTGCTAGAGGTAAAAGGGGTGCAGACCCTACTTTGTTGAAATGTTGAGACAAATTGCTTCCAGATTAGAGGCGGTTGAAATGGCCCAAAGGAGAGGTCGACATATTAAAGAATTAAGTGATGCTGAAGAGGAAGTTGAGGAACAAGTTGAAGGAGAATCCCCAAAAATTACCTGAAGTAGATCAAGGAGAAGAAAGGTTTATTAGGGCTCTTACTAGGGTTAATATAAGACCACATTTTAATCCACCAAATTATGATGACAGATTGGATGCAGATGACATGTAACTGATTGAATGTTTGAAGATGGTAAGTTGATGATCATGCAAGGCATTAAATCAGTTAATGTATTGTATTGTCATTGATGTCAACTTGATATAATCTATATGGTCATGAAATTAATACCAAACACTTCAAAGAACTGATGAATCAAGGCTATTCTATCAATAATGCATATAAGTCAAGTATTCACTAAGTGACTGTATACACTGACAGAGTGCATGCTGACAGTCAGAGTAAAAGAAAAAGGTCATAGTGATACTTGACGAGTAAATACACAACATTACCGATGCACAAAGTCACAGTGTTGCCCGATGAGAAAAACAAAGAGTAACCCGACGAATAGAATTTCAGTATTGCCTGACGAAAAAGACAAGGATGAAGATCCTAATGAAAACTAAAGTCACACTAATGGAACAATCAGTTATCACCGATGACTAACTAAAGTGTTGACCGACAGAAAAAAGAGTTCAAAAACAACAAAATGCTTAGCTTTCAAGAGCTATAAATAGACTTAATGGATACTTATCATTTTTTTAATCATCCAGATAAAGTTGAAGATAAGTAATTGATTTAAAGCTAATTTGTCCAGTCGGAAAGAAGATCGCTTTGAGATAAAACTAGAGTTTTCTTTAAATCTATTGGCAAGAATTGTGGATCACACAAGAATCAAGAAAGAAAAGAAAAGGTAAATCATGTCTACATAGAGACAAAAAAAATTCATTACGAATGGGTGTGTGGGGTGAATAAGAGAAGAGGAAAGATTCTAAAAAAAATATGAAGGAGAAGAAAGTCTTCATTCAGACATGATCAATCAAGCTAAATAAAGAGCTAGATTCTGCAGACACCGATGAATAGTGAGACAACATCAAAGAGTAGAATAGTGTGGAGAACATATATAGAATTGATTATATTTAATCAGAGAGGTAATGCACTTACAATAGATCTAAAAATATTTAATTGAGTTGTATGTATGAACAAATTATTAATGTTTCAGTTTAACCATTGAAGCATCAAGTCTCTTAATCGAGAAGGACTTAAAAGTCATTTACAATTGAGATACATCCCAAGGAGTATCAAAAAGTTTGATCATGAAAGTAGCATTGGATATGCCCGATACCTATTGATAGGCCAAGTGAGTGTTTGATCAAGGATGGTAGTATTAGATGCCAGATACTAGGTGACAAACTATCTTTTAAATCCTCTAACAAGGTCACACCTAATAGTGTGTTTGTAACCTTTAACAGGGTTGGCTCCTAATAGGGCTCACTTCAGAAGAGTGAAAATTTGGGGTACCGGTCCCAGTGGTTCTTCCCTTAACAGAGTTTCCATGTTAAAAATCCATGTGTTATGTGTTTATCTTTTATTACTTTACTATTTTACATTTCACATATGCAATTTTGGATTGATCAGTATACTCTGCATATTTACTATGTTTCGGTAAATAGTTGACTACTTATCGGTAATCATACAAAATAGAGATTAACAAAGCTATCCGAAAAGTAGAAAATGGATATAAGTATATCAAGGCATTCATCTTGTAGGAAAGAAGATAACTAGAGAAATAATTTGTGGTTATAAGTTTTAAGGGTTGATTTAAGGATTAATTTTTGAGGCCACTGATTCACCCCCCTCTTAGTTATTACTAACAATTGGTATTAGAGCTTGTGTGATTAGAAGGAAGGTTTCAAGACCCAAGCTAAATATCACAAGATGAACAGACGAGATGTGCCCAAGTTGAACAAAGACAATTTTTCTTCATGGCAGAGTAGGATACGACTCCACTTATCAGGTATTGGAAATGATGTTACTCAATACTTAGATACTAAATATGTATTGCCCATAGGAGAACCAACAGTTGAAAAAATAAGAGAGAATCATAAGCACAATTGCATGATGATAGAGCTTGCTTCCTCACTCTCCAATGTTGAATTTGAAGATGTCAAAACCTACAAGAATGCAAAGTAGATGTGAGAAAAATTGATGCTTGTACATGGTGGTGATAAGAATGTTTTGAGAGCCAAGGAATAAAGCCTTAGAGGAGAGTTTGATGATCTAAAAATGAAAGAAGGTGAAAACATCACATAGTACATCACAAGAATCAAAGAGGTAGTCAATGCTATCCAAGGAGTTGGAGGTGTACTAGAAGAAGATATAGTGGTAAGTAAAATTATAAGAACCTTACTGCCTACTTATGCTATTAGAGTATCTACCATTCAAGAAATGAGAGAAGTAGAAAATAGAAATGTTACTCTAGACAGTTTGATTGGAAGACTGATTTCATTTGAAATGAATAAATTTGATAATAGTTTCTTACCAAACATAGAGTCTCCATTCAAAACTTCTATGAGAATAAGTAAATCAAGTCATAAATACACTATGAGAAAAGATAGTGATAGTGAAAGTGAAGAAGAAGATCTTGATGAAATTGAAGCACTTATGGCTAGAAGAATGCAAAGAGACAAAGGTAAATACAAAGGTAAACTATCACTTGTTTGTTTTAATTGTAAAGAGATTGGACACTTTGCTGCAAGATGTCATAACAGAAGAAAAGATGACAGAAGTAATGATACATCATTTGAAAAGAAGTCTGATAGAGGTGATTAAAGAAACTACCGAAAATCAAAAAGAAGAGATTCCCAAGACTACAAGGACAAAGGAAAGAAGGCCAGTTACCTAGAAAAATACAAAGATGATGATACTGACACCGTGTCTGAAGAAGACATCAAGATGGTGATTGTGGCAGTAAAAGATGATTAAGATGATGATGAAGAAAGGTATGTAGAAACCGTACTCATATCTAAAGTTAGTAAAAATGATGTCTGTATCATAGATAGTGGTTGCACTCACCATATGACCGGTGAAAAGTAAAAGTTT
The DNA here is from genome assembly GCA_018584345.1 of Thuja plicata. Taxonomy (NCBI): domain Eukaryota; kingdom Viridiplantae; phylum Streptophyta; class Pinopsida; order Cupressales; family Cupressaceae; genus Thuja; species Thuja plicata. Next base: position 363,141 of record MU228394.1, on the reverse strand, counting down.
GAGACTTTTGAATACTATAAAGGTGGTTAAGTAAGAATGGGTAATGACACACCTTGTCCAGTTGAAGGTAGAGGAGCCATAATGTTGAATAACCAAATAAAATGTGAAAATGATTATTGGGTAAATGGATTGAATTATAATATATTGAGTGTTTCTCAGTTGAGTAATTTAGGTCACAAAGTAGCATTTGAAAATAAGAAGGCAAAGATCTTTAATAAATCAAGAAATCTGATTGGTACCGGTGAGCAGACAAAAGGCAACTTATTCTATCTGAATAATACTAACTCTACTTGTTTGATTGCTACAAATGAAGACATATGGTTGTGGCATAAAAGATTTTGTCATGTGAACTTTGACAACATGATAACGATTAGAAAAAAGACAAATTTCAGAGGCTTACCGACGATGAGCAATCCTGACAACATCATGTGTAAGAATTGTCAAAAAGGTAAGATTACAAAGTCTAGTTTCAAAAGCAAAACCCATACATCTGATGCCATTGTAGAAATACTCCATACTAATTCATGTGGACCTATGAGGACAAAGAGTTATTATGGAGATAGATATTTTATTCTCTTTGTTGATGATTACTCTAGAATGATGAAAGTCATGTTTCTAAAAGATAAATCAGAAGCATTTAAGATGTTTAAATGGTACAAGGAAATGGTTGAAAAACAAAGTGGTAAAGAATTGAAATGCTTAAGATCAGATAGAGGAGGGGAATTTATTTCAGATGAATTCACTAACTTTTTTAATGAGCATGAAAGCAAAAGATAGGTCTCTACACCAAGAACACCACAGCAGAATGGAATTGCTGAAAGAAGGAACAGATCCATAGTTGATTGTGTAAGGACACTGATGATAGAAAGAGGCATCACCCAAATATTCTAGAGAGAATATGTCAGTACTACTATTTATACATTGAATAGAGTACAATTGAAGAAAGACACCAAGAAGACACCTTATGAGCTTTGGTATGGATACACACCCAATGTGAGTTATTTCAAAATTTTTGGTAGTCAATGTTATATCTTAAAAGATGATAGAAATGGAAAACTTGACTCCAAGAGTGATGAAGGAATATTTATAAGGTATTCCACCAAGAGAAAGGCTTATAAATGTCTAAATAAAGCCTCTAAAAAAATTGTTGAAAGTGAAAATGTAAAGATAGATGAATTTTCAGAGAAGAATGAAAAGGAAAGCACTAAAGAACCAAAGGACTACAATAGGTTTTCTTACAATGAGGAACCTGATACTCTACCTGAACAACAATGTAGAGCTCTTGAGAAATAGATCATTGCACCCGAGCATCAGGCTACAAATACTGACAATCAGAATATTGCTAAAGATGATGCACAAAGTGATGGAGAATAGAATGAAGAACATAATGATGATCAAGATGATAGATAAAGAGCTGAACCTGTACTTTCCAGATATGTCAGAAAGAACCATACATAGAACCAGATCATTGGAGATAAGAAGGCTGGAATGAGAACTAGAAGTAAGTCTCTAAATACAAGATATCTTATTTGTGATTATGAACCAAAATCTATCAATGATGTACTTGATAATGATGAATGGACAAGTGCTATGAATGAAGAGATTGAGAATATAGAGAAAAACAAGACATGGACACTTCTACCGAGACCAGATGATAAGAATGTCATTGGTAAAAAATGGATATTTAGGAATAAACTAAATGAAAATGAAGAAGTTGCCAGGAATAAAGAAAGACTAGCATGAAAGGGGTATGCACAAGAAGAAGAGATTGACTATGAAGAGAACTTTGCACCCATTTCTAGGCTAGAAGGAGTAAGAATATTACTTGCTTATGCTGCATGTAAAGGATTCAAGGTATATCAAATGGATGTCAATTCTGCCTTCCTAAATGGAATACTTGAAGAAGAGGTATACATTGAACAATCAGAAGGGTTTATGGATCCAGACAAGAGGGACATGGTATGTAGACTACACAAAGCCTTGTATGGATTGAAACAAGCACTCTGAGCCTGGTATGAAAGACTTCATTCCTATCTTATAAGTATTAGATTTGTAAGGACTAGTGAAAACAGTAATCTTTATTTGAAGGAAGATACTGATGCTAACATTTTGATTGCTAAGATATTTGTTGATGACATCATATTTGGAGGCAATGATATGCTATGCACATCATTAACACATTAAATGAGAAAAGAGTTTGAGATGTCTATGTTTGGAGAGATCAAGTTCTTTCTTGGTATGCAGATCATGCAACAAGATGAAGGTATTTTCATCACTCAATCCAAATACATCAAAGAAGTAATGAAAATATTCAAGATGGAAAAGTCCAAACTAGTTGGAACATAGATGGCAACTGGATGTAAGCTAACAAAGGAGGAAAAGTCATTAGAGGTAAATTAGAATTTGTACAGATCAATGATTGGAAAACTCATGTATGTTGTACATACTAGACCAGATATTGCACATGCAGTAGGAATAGTTGCAAGATTTTCTGCTAATCCCAGAGAATCACATATGACTACTGTGAAAAGAATCCTAAGATATCTAAAGAATACTAAGGAATATGTCTTATGGTATAGAAGAGAAGGCAAATTTAAACTTAAGGTCTTTATCGATGCTGATTGGGCTAGAAATATTGATGACCGGAAGAGCACAACTAGAGGAGAATTATTTACGGGTGACAAACTTGTCACATGGATTAGCAAGAAGAAAGGATGCATCTCTCAGTCTACTGCAAATGTAGAGTATGTTGCTGCTGCTATAAATTGCTCAAATATTGCATGGATCAAATAGTTACTAGAAGGTATGCATATGAAGATTCTTGAACCAGTAATTATCTATTGTGATAATACAAGTGCAATAAACATTTCTAAGAATCCAGTCATGCATTATAAAACAAAACATATTGCCATCAAGTATGATTATTTGAGAGAACAAGTTCAGGAAAAGGAGGTGATACTTGAGTATGTGCAATCAAAGGAACAATTGGCCGATATCTTCACCAAGCCACTGCTCAAGGATGTATTTGAAAAATTGAGAAAGAGACTAGGGGTCAAAACCTTGTCTACTGGTCAGTAAGATGACTAGAAGGCTACATCAACCTACATATTATCAGAATATTATTCATGTCGATGCAAGCAAAGAGATGGAATTCAAAGATACATCTATACACAACAAGGTATTTATCTACTCCAAGCACAAAAGTTATTACCGATGGATTGGAAAATTCAAGGAATATATTATGGATAGAAGGATCCACTTGACATTACTATCATAAGTTTGTTTGAAAATATGTTTGTTTGGAATTGTAGTCAAAGTGAGAGAGATATCTCATTATCATACTAATAAAGAGAGAGATTATATCCATTATCATCTTAGGGAGAAATCGTATTGATAAAAGTATCCATAGGGAGACATGTAACAACAATGGGAGAGTACACACAAAGGAAAATAATTACTGACTAGAAACAATCAAAAGAAAGGAGAATAGTTAAAGGGAGAGAATTTGACACAGAAGGAGAACACATTACATCAAAGAAAGAAAGATTCTACATCTATCCAGTGAAGGGATGGAAGACTGAAAGAAAGCTCCAAGAATCAAATCAAAGCTATTTGAGCTTACCGATAGCTAGACATTTGTAATAGTTACATTAGGAAAGCTTGATGAAATTGTATATTTCATATTGCATTAGTAATAGTATAGTATGATAATGTAGTATGTTGCCATCAATGCCAAAGGGAGAGATTGATGAAATGTAACTGATTGAATTTTTGAATATGTTAAGTTGATGATCATGAAAGAAATTAAATCAATTAATTTATTATATTTTCATTGGTGTCAACTTGATATAATCTATATGGTCATGAAAATACTGCAAAATACTTCAAAGAACTGATGAATCAAGGCTATGCTATCAGTAATGCATAGAAGTCAAGTATTCACTAAGTGAATGTATACATTGACAGAGTGCACATCGATGGTCAGAGTAAAAGAACAAAGTCACAATGATACTTGATGAGCAAATACACCGCATCACTGACGTACAAAGTCATAGTCTTTCCCGACGAGAAAAAAATAGAGTAACCCAACAGACAGAATTTCAGTATTGCCCAACAAAAAAGACAAGGATGAAGATCCCGATTAAAATTGAAGTCACACTGACGGAATAGTAAGTTATCACCGATGACTAACTAAAGTATTGACCAACAGAATAGAGAGTTCAAAAATGACAAAATGCTTAGCTATCAATAGCTATAAATAGACTTAATGGATACTTATCATTGATTTAACCATCCAGATAAAGCTGGAGATAAGTAATTGATTTAAAGCTGATTTTTCCAGTTGGCAAGAAGATCTCTTTTAGATAAAATTGGAGTTTGCTTTAAATCTATTGGCGATAATTATGGATCATGCCAAGAATCAAGAAAGAAAAGAAAAGGTAAATCATGTCTATATAGAGACAAACCCAATTCACTACGAATGGGTGTGTGGGGTGAAAAAGAGAAGAGGAAATATGCTAAAGAAAATATGAAGGAGAAGAAAGTCTTCATTTAGACATGATCAATCAAGCTAAAGAAAGAGCTAGATTCTACAGACACTGACGAACAGTGAAGCAACATCACAGAGCAGAATAGTGTGGAGGAAAGGTATAGAATTGATTATATTTGATCAAAGAGGTAATGCACTTACAATAGATCTGAAAATCTACAATTGAGTTGTATATATGAAAAGATCATTAATTTTCCAGTTTAACCATTGAAGCATCAAGTCTCTTAACCGTGAAGGACTCAAAAGTCTTTTACAATTGAGATACATCCCAAGGAGTATCAAAAAGTTTGATCATGAAAGCAGCATTGGATATGCCCGATACCTATTGACAAAGCAAGTGAGTGTTTGATCAAGGATGGTAGCATTAGATGCCAGATACTAAGTGACACACTATCTTTAAATCCTCTAACAAGGTCACACCTAACAGTGTGTTTGTAACCTTTAATAGGGTTGGCTCCTAAAAGGGCTCACTTTAGAAGATTGAAAATTTGGGGTACCACTCCCAATGGTTTTTCCCTTAACAGGGTTTCCAATTTAAAAATCCATGTGTTATGTGTTTATGTTTTATTACTTTACTATTTTACATAATTTCACATATGTAATTTTGGATTGATTGGTATACTCTGTATATTTACTGTGTTTCGGTAAATAGTTGACTGCTTATCGGTAATAATACATAAGAGAGATTAAAAAAGCAATCCGACAAGTAGAAAATGGATATAAGTATTTCAAGGCATTCATCTTGTAGGAAAAAAGATAACTAGAGACATAATTTGTGGTTATAAGTTTTAAGGGTTGATTTAAGGATTAATTTTTGAGGCCACTGATTCACCCCCCCTCTCAGTTATTACTAACATAATTGTAATTATGTAATAGATGTAACATCAAATCACATCCATAATGAACACATAACAAAAACATTTGGTAACCTAGAAACCCTTGAAAGGTAAAATTGGGGTGGGGATGAAACCCACAAATCTTCACTACTGCAATACCAAAGTGTTCCTGTTAGGGATATAAAGTTGGATCACTTCCGATGATCTACCTTATGAGGGGTTTTCCCTGTTAAGAGCTTACATAATTATATAATCTACCTTGATTAAATGATTTAAACTTACAACTAAGTAAGCACTCTGTTAAGATATTTACAAAGGCCTGTTAGGACTACTTTGTTAAGAGATTTATCCTGATTCACTTGCTAGAATGTATCAGTACCTGACCCTTCAGTCTGCACTTCAAATGCTGATAACAAATCTCCTCTTTCCAACTCTTAAATAATCTCAAAATTTAATATATCTCTTTTCTTTCCTTCACTGCTATGCTCGATCACTCTGCCTGGCCTATGCTTTTGATATGTAAAACTCTGCTTCACATACAAGTACACCCGATCTCTTCTCTTCACATCTACCTCTTCATTATTAGGTTTTGAAGCATTCCATGTATAGATAACCGATGAAGCATCCAGATCAAGATCAACAATCTAGATTCATCACTTTTTCTTCTTAAGCATCCCTAATTTTGATTGGTTGCATTTCTTGCATAGGGATTAATGATCTCAGAAATAATATGTAATTAATGCATTAAATATCTTCAAAAATATTTAAATGATACATAGAAGCTGGCCAAAATGATGTACCTAGGTTTTTGCGCCATTCTAAACACATAAAAAACTATCTCACTCAGCATATGTAAACTCTGATGCCCAGTCAAAATTATCACTCAACAATGACTGTCTACGCAACTTGGTAATCATTCTACTCGATAACTAAGTACTCAGTGAACTACTGCTCAATCAATACATAATATTTACATAATTCATTTACATTGCTTAGCCTTCATGGGATGGCTTAGTCACAGTGATGGCCGACCAACCTGCCTTGATTATGACTAATTGTGTGAGACTAATAGACAACATAACTTTGAGATCAAAAATCTCCCCCTTTGACATTAGTGGAAAAAACACTTTGTCATGACTCTTTGGTCACTTAACAAAAATAGTACTCAAGTATACCAAAACACTAGTACTCCCCCTAAGATTATGATATGGTCTTCATAAAGACTTCACTATATATACACCATAATCTAAAGTACATGACTACAAAAATAAAATAAAAAATAGTATGTTATACCTTTTTACTTACATCATTCAATTATTTCCCTTTTCTGCATCTTTCCCCTTCATCTGCATCTATTTCATTTCTCCCTTGATTACATCTTATTGCATTTACCCCTTATTTTTGTCACTCTTGTCTGTCAGGGTTGTAGGGGTCAAATCATACTTGTCCAAATATGGTTTGTGAATCAGTAGGATCATCACCAATGCATTATCCCAACTGGATGTAATATACTCCAAAACCTATAACTTAATCTCTAGCTTGGCAGCTAGATCAATCAAACTCTCTGCGATATTGAGAGGTGGTTCTCTCTATGCTAATTCTTTTGTAGATGACAAATCTCTCTACCTAACCTCAATCCAAATAAGGTATCAACATAGTCTGAATAGAAATCAATTTAGCCCTTATTATACCATCATTACCCATGAGCTTGACTAATGTCCCTTGGGCATAAGTCAACCTGGTAAAATGAATAGAGCTAGCACTTGCATCCATGCTCAGTGAATGTCTTTTTGACTTCAAGTCTGATTGTAGCTTCTCAATAAGTCTTTGATTCTCCTTTGTAAAGAATTTGACATCACAAAGTTTTTTATACAAAGAAAGAAACTTTTCTACAACTTCTTCTAAGTTACTCACCAGATCAGAAAGTGCAACTTATTTTACAGTAAGTTCTTTTGCAACTTTCTCAATAACTTTGGCCTCAAACTTTCTCTCAGAACATTTAATAATCTTCTCATTTGCATCAATATCATCATTTTTCACCTTTTGAACAATATGAACCAATTGATCTAAGATAGGGGTTTTCTCATTTATATCTTGAAGCTCAAATGCATCAACAAATATACCTTTTATATCATGTAATACCTGCTTCTGTTGATGTCCTCTTTTCATTTTCTCTTGTTTTCCCTTCCTTTTTAATAAACTCTACAAAATTTGTACTTTCTCATAAGATAAGTCATCAGTGTCTCATTTTGGAATCACTATAAATTCATCAAGTCTCACATTTGTGCTTAGAGACTTGTCCTTTTTCTTATGTGACTTCTTCTTCTTAGTCTCTAGTGAGATGCTACTTGGTTTCTACTCTACTTGCAATGTATTGGTGTCACCACTAATTGAAACTAACTCCTTCTGAGTAAAAATACCTTTTGTTTAGGTGTATCAACAATCTTAGTTTCTGTAAGTGGTAGCTTTATTAATGTTTGAATTGCCTCTTTCTCTATAGGATCCTATATCTCCTCAATCTTTTTATGCTTAGTCTCCTCTATTTCTTCACTATTAAGTCCCGTAACATCTTTTTAAGACTTATCTGCTTGATCTTCTTTTCTGTTATCTTCTTCTTTATTAACTTTAAAGTTTGCCTCGGTAGGGGAATCTAGAATGTTGATTGTAGCCTCACCCCGCTCCTCAGTATTCAAACCTTGTGTATCCTCTCTATTGATTGTAGTTGAGTCCTCAATTGTAGAATCCTCTATTTATGCATCCTCAACCTTATCCTTTATTTCTTCCTCAATATTATCAAGCTCATCAATATCTTCTTTATTATCAAGCTCAACTTGTTCTGATGTTTCTTCATCTTTGTTTTCACTCTTTTCTACTATCAATCCAAAGATTGTCTTCCATATTAATTGTCTCTATTATACAACTCCTTCAATATCCTTCCTTAGTATTGAATATACTCTCAATTTACAAATGAATCTATTCCTATGTTGCACCATGAATTTTGTGTGTTGTTTCTGTGTCAATTCAGACATTATTTGGACTAATTCCCCTTCTCTAATCTGCCTTTCAATCTTAATGGAAAAATGCCATCTCTCATCAATATTTTTGAATAAATCATCAAGGACTAGATTCTCAATCTCTAAAGGTGTCATCTTGTATGATACTAACATATCCATAATTTCCTCTTCTATCTTTTCTTTATCTTCGGTACTCAATTGTTCAAACTTAATGAACTTAAATCCGGACAAACCTACAGAATTACTGATGTTGTGGAAAATTTCATCCACATTTGTAGGATTTTTTTGTGTAGCAACTTTGAATTTTTTAATGTCCTCTATATCTTTCATTTTTTCATCTTCATAATAATGCTTTTCTACATCATCATAATAATGCTTTTCTACAAGTGAAACAGGGTTCTGCTCCTTAATCTCATCTTCTTCTCAAACTCAAAAAAATAGTTTCCCATGACATTATCAAAGTTCTCTCCTAACTGTTGTATAAAATATTTAATCTGTTGTGTTAATGGTCAGTCTTGACTCCATACTATATCTCCTATAGTAGGAAAAGTATTTTTAATATATAAAATACATAGACTAATAGGGACCCAAAGTTACACATAGAATTATTTTCCTTCCTGATTGATGATAAGTTCTCGACAAGTTTTGTCATCTGTAGCTTAACAAGTTTGTATGTATGATCCCTTTCACTATATTCCATGCCTGATCAACTACAATTGAGGGAACACTATCCAATCTTCTTGACTGATAAAACTTGTGTGCAATCACTCTAACTGCAAAATAAATTTTAGGATATGTGATCATTGAAATTGTCATTCCTCTCTTGGTCCACTCGGCCAAAGTTCTCTTCTCAATCAATTCTTTATTCTGACAATGCATGGTTCTCTTCTGGGTCAAAATAGGGTAACCAGTGACTTGATGGATGATATCATTTCTAATCTTCATTGGTCCATTCTCTAGCCAAGAACTCATATCGTATATTCTACTCATAACTATCCGGATCTATTCAATTTTGAAGTCGCAAGGGGAATATAGGGCATATACTAACCGTTTGTCAATAATGTGATGATGCTCAACCTTCAATGCCCCATTTTCACATAGTTTGTTGTAAGATTCTCTCAAATCAAAGTCTCCAACCTCACTAATCTTACACATGTAGCAAGCTCTTACATCGTGAATCATTAGAAATTTTGGTGGTATCGATGACATGTCTCTTGAAAGATCTCCCTTCACCACAGTCTTAGGTACAACTCATAAATTAGATGGTGCACATGCATCACTGCTGGAAAATTGAACATTCTTCATTTCCTTGTCTTGTCTTTTCACCCAGAAAATAAACTGGCAACAATTTCTTAGATTAGGTTTTGTAAAATGGATTCTGGATAACTCGACAACAATGGGTCTTCAACCTTAGTACTTTCTGATGATACATAGTGGAATCCTCACAAAATTAGTCCAATTCCATCTTCAATTGCCTTTGAAATGATCTGCAAATTCTCTAATTTCTTTGTGAAATGATTTGCAAATTTTCTTATCACTTTGTGAAATGAAAATGAATAGAGAAATCCATTATATACCCTTAAATGGCCAAATTAGATCTTCAATAAATGTTTTGTACAGTTGTAGGTGTATAACATTTTTCTCAGTCCTTGAATAAATAGCTCAGTTAACTCATTCCATCACTTGGTTAGAGTAGTGACTCAGTCACTACTGACACTTGGTCAATATATCAGCTTGATCAATATGGGGGCTCGACACATACTAATACTGATGCTCGACATCAATTGTGCATATCAATTCTTTTCTTGGGTCTTTCCTTAGATCTATCCTAATGCATCTTAACTTATGTAGATATGGACTTCAATACATCTTATGTTAGGAACTGGTGTAAAATATAACATTCAAGAAAATAGTTCCTTCCATATGTTCTTTTATTAATAGGCAGTAGTGTGATCACCTAATCCATTGGATTGGGTGATCTTGGCTTCATTGGGTCCACTACTACTTGCTTCTTCTTTCTTTCTCCATGTCAGATTCATCTAGTTCTTTATATACTCAATAGTAGGTTTTGGGATGTGATCTTCCAGTCTTTCCTAGTATGACCAATGTTGTGACAACTGTAATAGACCAAAATTCCATTCATCCAACTCTTGGATTTACCTCTAAAGTGTGTCCTTATACAAATTTTTATAATATCACCATATTCACCACAATAATGACAACTATGCCTTGTATTGTAATCCTAATTAAATGTGTTACCTTTCCTCGGTGCATTTCCCCTTTTCTTGGATGTCCACTTAGACTTTACATTGGATTTGCAATCTTGGGTTCTATGACCAAACTTCTAGAAATTGTAACAATGTCCTTGAAATCTAGGTGAAGTAGGTGATATGCTAGTCTTTGACCTGCATTCATGTGCCTAATGTCCATGCTTATTATAGTTAAATTAATATCCATTGAATTTAGGCTTAGGATTGGACTTACCATTCTTGCCTCGAAAAATGTTTTCTACATGACCTGGTTTCCCACAATGATGATATGTAGGTTTGTTTTTCTTTGGCTTTGAATTCCTATGTTCTCCACTCTTTGATGATTCTCCTTCTTCAGTGGATGATAAGTGCTCAATATGGACAATTCTATAGGTGTTACTGGCTCTTCTTGGTGATCTCATCAATTTATTAAAGTATCTCTAGTCTTCATTAGGTTTGTTTATCCTCTCAATGAGTTCTCTTTCAGATCTCAACTCATTTTTCAGTTGATTGTTCTATGATCTCAGATGTGTAATTTTAATTTCTTTTTTTTTACCTCTTGATTTCAAATAACAATTGGTTGACCATGTCCAACTGATTATTTGTGAGCTTCTAAACATCACTTTTCCTTTCATTAAGTCTAGTATCCATCTGTCTCTTATCTTCTTTTACCATTGTCTTGTCTTCCTCATCTTTCTTCTTCTGATCAATCACCTCACATAGTGTAATTGATTGAGTTTCTTGTTCCATCTTTAGACTTTTAACTCATTATTTTAGTGTGTCATTCTTCTCCAATAGATTTGCAATTTTTGCATTACTTTCTTTAGAATTTCCATTATTAAATAGACCTTCAGTGTCTTCTTCTTTATATTGAGTTTCATTCAGTTGAGTTTCCAATTACTTCCCTACCTTTAAGGATTTCTTCAATTCTTCTCTTGCTATCTCAAGCTACTGCAGTGCCAGTTGGACATCAATCTTCTGATTCTCAATTACCTTTCCCAACTTATAAACCCCCATCTCCAATATCTCAACTCTCAAGTCGTTATACTTTTTCTAAGAGAACAATTATTTGATACCAATTGTTGGAAGTCTAATATGGGAAATTAGTATACTGAGAGAGGGGGAGGGGGGTGAATTAGGATTTATAAAATATTTATACTTATGAAACAAACTGATTCAACATGTAAACAGAAACAATTAATTATAATTTTGTAATAGATCTAACATCTAATCACATCCATAATGAACATATAACACAAACATTTGGTAACCCAGAAACCCTTGAAAGGTAAAACTAGGGTGGGGATGAAACCCACAAATCTTTATTACCACAGTAGCAAAGTGTGCCTATTAGGGATATAAAGTTTGATCACTTCTAATGATCTGCTATATCGGGGGTCTTCCCTATTAAGAGCTTACAAACTTATACAATCTACCTTGATTAAATGATTTAAACTTATGACTAATTAAGGAATCTATTAAGAGATTTGCAAAGACCTGTTAGGACCACTCTATTAAGAGATTTACCCTGATTCACTTGGTAGAATGTATCAATACCTAATCCTTTGGTCTACACTTCAAATGCTGATAATGGATCTCCTCTTTCCAACTCTTAAATAATCTCAAAATATGATATATCTCTTTTCTTCCCTTCACTTCTCTTCTCGATCACTCTACCTAGTCTATGCTTTTGATATGCAAAACTCTACTTCACATACATACACACTCGATATCTTCTATTCACATCCACTTCTTCATGATTAGGGTTTGAAGCATTCCATATATAGATAACTGAGTATTAGTCGTTGCATGGATATAATTCTTGGAGCTAGTTTTCCTAATAAAGAAGCTCATTGGTTGACACTGATAGAGAATGAGGAGTTGAATAGACAAGTACATGATTTTTTGTACAAAGGATTAATCAGACAAATTTTGAGTCCTTGTACAGTACCTATAGTATTGGCACCTAAGAAGGATGGACAGTGGAGAATGTGTACAGATTCTAGATCAATAAACAAGATTAAAATCAAGTATCAGTATCCTTTACCTAGGGTGGATGACATGATGCATTGCTTGAGTAGAGCTAACTATTTCACAAAGATTTATTTGAATAGTTATTATCATTAGATCAGAATAAGAGAAGGTGATGAATTGAAGACTAGCTTTAAGACAAAAGAAGGTTTGAATGTGAGGTTAGTAATGCCTTTTGGTTTGTCGAATGCACCAAGTACTTTCATGAGGTTGATGAATGAGGTGTTGAAGGAATTTTTGGGTAAGTTTGTCATACTTTATTTGGATGATATTTTTATTTTCAATAATACAAAAGAGGAACACTTGTTGCATGTAAGTTAAGTATTGCAGAGATTAAGAGAAGAAAATTTGCTGACAAATTTGAAGAAGTGTAATTTTATGCAAAATGAGATTGTATACCTTGGATTTGTGATTTCTACTAAAGGTTTTAAGATGGATCCTGAGAAGGTTAGAGAAATTATGGAATGGCCTGATCCTGAAGGTGTTAGTGAGGTAAGATCATTTCATGGCTTGGCAAGTTTTTATTGGAAGTTCTTAAGGAAGTTTAGTTATGTTTGCAATGCTATTACTGAGACAATGAGGGGAGATAAGAAGGAATTTAGATGGACACATGGATCAGAAAGGAGCTTTGATTTTTTGAAGAAAAAGGTAATTGAACAACTTATGATAGCACTAGCATATTTTATTAAGTATTTCAAGTTGATTTTGATGCTAGTGGAAGTGCAATAAAAGAAGTACTTAGTTAAGAAGGTAGACCAATTGCTTACTTTAGTGAAAATTTGAATGATGCTAGGAGAAATTATTTTTTGTATGATCAATAATTCTATTCTATTGTTCAAGATTTGAAGAAGTGGAGACATTAATTATTGCCTAAGGATTTTGTGTTGTATATTGGTCATCAAGCTTTACAGTATTTGCATAGTCAAAGTAAGTTGAATTAGAGACACATGAGATGGGTTGAATTCTTACAGAGTTACTCATTTGTATTGAATCATAGAAGTGGAAAGTTTAACAAATTTTCTAATGCTTTGAGTAGAAGAAGGAATCTTATGACAAAGTTGAAGGTGACAATGCTTGGCTTTGATGAATTGATGACTTTATATGAGGAAGATCTCAATTTTGCTGGACCTTGGAAAGCTTGTAAGGATCCTTTGGTTACCAATAGGATTTCTTTGTTGGATTATTTCATATAGGATGGATTATTGTTCAAAGGAGTTTAGATGTGCATACCAAGAAGATATATGAGGGAGAGTTTTATTAAGGAGAAAAATTATGGAGGATTAGTTGGACACTTTGGCATTGATAAGACATTGCCAGTTATCAAGGAGCAGTATTACCAGCCATAGATTGATAAGGATGTTAGGAATTTTATTCAGAGTTAAAATATTTGCCAAGTTGCTCAAGAAAGTAGTCAGAATATTGGATTGTATACACCATTGCTTGTACCAGAGAAACCTTGCGAGGATATTGTAAACCACAAAATCTAGCTAATCAAGGAACATAATGAAATAACTCAAAACATTCAATTGCTAAAAATCTAAGCTACACACATGCTAAGACATAAATGAAAATTTGAAATAAGCTATGACATAGGAAGTGCAAACCTCCTAAAAACTCATTCAAACTCCATTTGTTCATTGGATGTATCCATGCTAAAAGGATGTATGCTGAAAATTGCTTCAATGCTGCAGAATGGATATTGCTTCAAAATGGATGATTATGGACTGAAAATGGCATTATAATTTTACATGAAAAGATTGGTTTCTGATTTTCTCTCAAAACAACATTATAACTCTACATGGAAGGTGGATTGAATTGTGAAGGAATGAGGTTTCTTTTATAGAAAATGGGTGAGAAATCAAGGGTTAGGATGAAAACCTTAGAAGAGGCTCAGATGCACCTAGAAGAGAGCAGATGTATTGTGCTTCTTCAAGTGCATCATATGATGACAAGTGTCACAATATGATTGGGTTGAAATTAGGGAGGAATGTGACCATTTAGGGAAGTGAGCTAGGGGGATGAGTGAGCCAAGGGGATGAGAGGAGACTTTAGGAGATAAGGCTATTGAAGAGGGTCTAAGAGCCTCAATGAGGAGTGTAAGAGCATTTATGAAGGGTCTTAATGAAGCATGGGTGAGGGGATAAGATGGATCTTGAGAAGGTTGAATTTGAGGAAGGGGTTGAATTCCTAATCCAAGGATTAGGAAAGTGACAAACTTAGGGAGAGTTTAGGATTAGGGTTAGGGTTTAAGATAGGTGATTAGGGAGATGGTGATGGGAGGAGCAAGAATGAGTAGGGGATCAATTATTTGATTAGGGTTAATTAGCTAATGAAGAAGGAATAACATGTGTGAAAGGGTTGGGATGAGTTTGAACTCTGAGTTAGGTGGTTGAGATAGGTTAGGTTAGGAGTTAAAGGGAATATTAATGAATTGAATTACATAAATAACATATTCATTCAATAATAGGGGAATAGGGTTTTAATTAATTATTACGCTATTGGTTTCTTTTAATAATTAATCTGGACTATAGCCAATTAATTGAATTAATTAGGGATAGGGGATGACGTAGGTCAATTAGGTAATGCTGAATTAATTAGCTGATATGTCCCAGAAGGCACTAAATATGATTGAATTAGGTTAATCAGATTTAGGTGTCTACATTTTTCCCCTCTTAGACATAGTGTTAGAATAATGCTATTTCCAAGATGTTTAAAACAATAGACGACACCAAGATGTGGATGTAGGCAACAAAGTTTCCCCAGAGTGACGATTAAGATAGATTTAGAATAAGATGACTAGGATGTTGCCCCCTCGAGAGGGTGACATGGAGAAAAGGCAAAGCCCTAGCGACATATCAAAAAGATGGCCATGAGAGAAAGGATAGAAGAAAAAGGAAGGAAGGAATAGAAGAATGGGGGATGGGATAGTCAGGTTTGCGTCAAGGATGAAGGGTTAGGTTTGAGATGGGATTTGATTGGACTAAAAGGGATGGATTTTCTAGGGATGGGATTTGATTAGAGTGAAAAAGATTTCTTTGCGGGGATGTAGGTTTCATGATTTTGACGGGATTTGATTAGACTAAAAAGGAAATGATTTGATGGGGATTTGATGGGGGGGATTTTTCTTGAAGCTTGAGTGAGGGGTATTCTGGGATGGAGTACCACCATGTAGTTGAGCACTTATTTTGATATAGAAACACTAGAGACCATGCAAAGGTTACTAGGAACATGAGGCCTTGTCACCGGTGTTGCAGAGGACTGACACAACAGACACACGGGGGTCTCCCTAAAATCACACATGAGTCCCATAAGAGCCATGGTGGAAATGATACTGGAAAAGCCCACAAGAAAATGACACTTCCCAAGTTCAACATGCGAACCCAAATGGATTATGTACATGCAAGGGTCATATCCGACTGAATCAAAAGAAGAAAACAAAAAGATCAAGTTGCGTATCCTAGGTGCATCCATATGTAGCATACCATGATATAAATAATTGTGGAAAATTTGAGGAGGAGAAAAATAGAAAAGAATTAGGAATATCAAGAACCAATATCAAATTTCAAGATAAAAAATGCAACAACAAGACACCTTTTTCTAGAGAGATCAACAATATGGGATGATGATTGGATTGAGATTAGGTCAAGAGGAAGGATACATCCTACAAGAACCCAGTGATGATGATGATGATCTAGATTTAGGTCAACGAGAGGAAGAGTACATCCTCAAGGCCCCATTTCTAGAAAGATGATTGGATTTAGGTCAACAAGAGGAAGGATACATCCTCAAGGACCCATTTCCATGGAGATGTCAATTGTGTATTTGATAGGCAAAAATATGTACTGAGATCAAATTGTCAAAGAATGATTTCTTCAAAAGGAACTTGCTGAAGCACATGATTTGAAATTGAAACTGGATCACTTTCTTCAAGGAGACTGACCAAGGATGAGAGATATGTATAAGCGGGACTGGACTCAAGACTGGATAGACATAGATAGGATATGTACAAAATGAAAGCACATGAAGCTCAGGGATTGGGATAGGATGACAAAGATATACAACTTGGACAGATGAGGATATACAAGACTGATATATACAAAAGCTCAGGATGTAGGATAGGAGGACCAATGTTGACAGATGCGAGCTATAATGGAACATCGAGGAAATATAGGTAATAATTAGGCCAAAGTGGAGTGGAATGAATGAGATGGCTGAGAATGATATTTTGATAGATAATGATATGGCCCACTATGTGTGATGCCTAATTGCCAGTTTTTCACCACACATACTTGTACAAGGTACCTAATTGTCAAGTTTTCACCATTAGACAATTGAGTTCTCTTTATTTTTTTTCTTTTTTCTCTCTTTTTGAATTTTTTACTATCACCAAGGTGTCTGTTTACCAGATTTTCACCAAGACAATGATTTCTTCAGGAATTTTTTCAATGTTTATGGATTTTTTAGATAACTGAGATAAGAAGTTGTCAAGCATAGAAGCATCTGAGATGAATGATTTTGATTGGATCATTCATAGGTTCTCCTTCAGGAGTGGATAACTGATATGCCCTAGATATGAGGCATGTAGTGACAATATATAGGTCTTGCCAAGTAACCTCAAACTTGCCTTTCTTTTCTTTATTAATACACACATTCTGATTCTATTTGAGCAATAGGTCCCCTACCTGGACCTGGCATGTGTTGATCTTCTTATTATAGCTTCGCTTTAATCTCTTCTGATATACAACTAGGTGGTCATATGCTTGCTGGCACTTTTCAAATAGGAGATCAAGCTATGTGAGTCTTTCTACTATGTAGTCTTCATCTCTAATTAGGTCTTTAAGAGATACCCATAAGGATGATAGTTTAACCTTGACTGGTAAGAAAGCCTCGACACCATAGACAAGGGAACATGGAGTGGTGCCTGTGGGAGTGTGAAATGAAGTGTGATAGGCCCGAAGGGTAGGATTAATTTAGAGGTACTAGTCACAACCAGTATCATTGAAAACCTTCTTTAGGATTTTTAGAATTGTTTTGTTGCTTGCCTCAACTTGGCCATTACCTTGTGGGAAATATGGGCTAGAGAAGTGATGATGGACGTGGAGAAGTGCACATAGATTAACCATATGATGATTTTAAAATGATGAGCCATGATATGTGAAAATGGTGGATGGAATGCCAAAGAGGAAAATGATGTGGTATAGGATAAACTTGGATATTTGGATGCCTGTCGTGAAGGTAAGTGGGATTGCTTCAACCCACTTAGTAAAGTATTTAGTTGCTATGATGATAAATTTGTGTCCCTCAGAGGATAGGGGAGTGATCTTATCAACGAGATCTAAACCCCAACATGAGAATGACCAAGAAGGTGCAATAGGATGTAGCTCTTGTGCTGGTGCATGGATCATATTCGCATGCTGTTGACATGGTAAGAATTTATTTACAAATTCACAAGCATCATGCACCATGGTAGGCCAATAATACCCGATTCTAAGAAGCTATTTAGCTAGGACCATGCCACTTATGTGGGCACCACAACTTCTAGCGTGCACTTCTGACAACCCCTTGGCAGCTTCAGTTTCATCTAGACACCTAGAGAGAACATTGTGATAACCGCGATGATATAAGGTGTTGGCTACAATGGTGTAGTGGGAAGCTCTTTGAATAAGGTTTTGGCATTGGGTGTTGGTTAGATGAGGGGATATGATATGATTATTTAGATAAGCATGGATGTCATGGTACCATGGGGACTGAGGACCAACCAAGACACAAACCCAATTGACATCATCGCTCTCATATGCTGGCACATGAATTTTCTCAACTAAGAATTCATACTATGTTGGGTTGCGTGGAATTTCTAGGAGGGAACCGATTGTAGCCAATGCATCAGCAAATTTTTTTTGGAGGTGTGGTACTGTTGTCACTGAGGTTTGCACCCTTACTGAAAGCTTCTCTAACAACAACCTAGTGAAACATGGAATCAACCTCCAAGCTGTGGGACTTGAACTACGAGGTTGAATCTCCAGAGAAGGCCGGCTTCCTCTACTATCAGGATGTACCTAAAACTATCTCTTGCAAGGAAAAGGGAGAAGGAGATGCAGAAAACCAAATTACTTGAAAAGGGAAAGGTGATACACCAAGATAGGGTCTACTTTCTTCTGCCTTGAAACTACACTACACATCCATGTAACTCAACTAACACAACTTCTACCACATGATTCTTAGCAAACATGTGAGGGTCAGAGACTAAAAATTACTACAAGGGAAGAGAAAA
>MU228394.1:290629-323787 GCA_018584345.1 Thuja plicata | reverse complement strand
AGTGTTTTGTTTTTGATTGTTTTGTTTTTTAAAATCTTCAAATGAATGAACACCATGCGCAGTTTATTGGAGTTAAATGCCATGCTGAATGGATGCCATAGAGTTTGTGCAAAGCATGACCAAAGGGTAGAATGTTTGCACAAGTAATGGGGGAAAAATGAAACATTGCAAACAGAGATTGCCAGACAATAGGCTGCGATGGTTTTTGGGGAGAGATTTTGAGTTTTTCAGAGATTCTAAAGCAGATTTTGTAGATGTTTCTCCATAGGAAGTGGCACCCAAAGCATTAAAACACAATAATGCTGTCCATTTGCAAAGAAACAAAGACATTAGTGAGTAGCACTCAGTGAAAAACTCAGAAACATGAAAAACAGGGAGTTTTTGATGGTTTTTTGGAAAAGGTTTTAAGTTTTTTGAGAATTTCCAGGCAGATTTTGCAGATGTAAAACCACAGCAAGGGGCATTTTTACCCATGGAATCCATCCATGGTCTTCATTTGCCGGATTGCATTGACATCAGTGAGCAGTTTTTAATGGAAAAGCCCAGGAAAGTGAAAACAGTGAATTCGCTTTGTCCCACATTGGCTGGGCAGTGTCTTTTTTGACCTTTATATACAAAAAGGCTTAGCATATAAGGTAAGTAAGAATCCCAGAGGCTTTGGGTGAGCTCTTAGGGGCTGGAGGAATGCAGACATAGGCCAAACATAGTGTTTTACCACAAATTTTGAAAATGGCTTAAAAACTGAAGATAAATTGTCCCACATTCATCCGGCCAATGCAACTTGAAGAGTTTATAAGCAAAAATGAAAACATAATAGTTTGAAGATGAAAGAGAAGGCTCTGCACGTGCGCGCCCTCATCCGACCGCCTCAGTTTTCATGCCCAAAAATGTAGGTAAGTAAATTTTGACGAAAGTCGCGAAGTCGCCGGATGTGCCCAGTCGCGATGTCGCCAGATCCGGATGGTCGCCCAGTCGCCAGAAGCCATGGTCGCCCAGTTGGAGGACAAGTCAAAGTTAACCTCCAGACTTCCCAGACCTGGCGATTGACTGCTAGCGGTTAGTCGCGCAGTCGCCTGACATTAGTGATAACCGCCCAGATTCGGCGACTAACCACTAGCGATTAGTTGCAAGGTAGCCAGACGCCGGTGGAAGTTGTCTCGACAAGGAGTTAGCCATAGGTCGCCAAGTCGCTAGAAGGAGTAAACCATCGGGTGCAGGTCGCCAAGTTTCCCAGGAATGTAGCCAGAGGAGAAATTAGCTCGCAACTTGGATTTTTTAGCTTGTCACATGGTCGCCGGATGAAGCTGAGTTTAAAATGAGTAAAGAACAGTTTGTAACAGTGAATGAAAGCATGCCACGTGTCATTTTATGGTATTTTTGGGTAGTATATGCATAAATCTAAGATTTTCATAGAGGTTAAAAAGTTGCAAGCAGAGACCTGATTTTCAAACGGCTGTCCAGGGCTTAGATTTGGTCCAAAATATCAAGTATTATATATCGTTGGAATTGGCTTGAGATGAAGAATCCATTTTTGCAGATTATTTTTGCATAGCTCTCAGAGGAAAAAAGAATTATTCAGTTTTCTCTTCAGGGGTCATTAATGACAAACAGGGCAGATGTATCCAGGAAACTATATCAAAATCAGATTTGATAGAGCTTTCCAGAGGATTTTTGAAATCAGATTTTGTTCTAGATGCATGAGTTAAGTTTCATCTGTGAATCAGAGGGGCAATAAGATTGGATTTTTTTCCAGAAGCATGATAATGTTGACTAGAGGAACAGGCAATGTCTGCAAACATTAAAGAGCATTGATGACAATTTAATGGAAGATCATATTTTTAAAGGGAAATGTGACAGTTTTTCAAGGATATTTTCAACAAATGAAATCAGATTGAAAACTTTTTCAGTGGGAGAATGGAATCAGTTTTAAAAGATATATCAGATATTTTCTCAGACAAGTGGAGTTGAAAAATTGACTAATCAGTCAGATATTTTTGGAAAGATGAATGCAGATCAGATCTGAAGGGAGACATGTGTCAATTGCTCAGAAGTTTTAGGGTTTCTCCTTCTTCTATATCTTTCTTTCTTTTCTCAGTTGTAAGGGTTCCTTTCCTCTACCCAGAGTAGGTCCCTGTTGGTCTTGTGGAAATTTTATTGTAAGTTATACTTCTGTGTTTTTGTATATTCATCAAAGCTTCTTGTCTGGATATGTTGAAGCAGAATACACTAATAGAATACAGTGTGGTTTTTCCCTCTTTCATATTATCTTGTCTCTTTTCATTCTATTTGTGCTCTAGTGTGTTTCATCTGTAAGGCATTTGAAATACACCATCTATAAGGTAGTTTGTCTAATTGTTTATGAGTTCCTTTCAAGGAGAGGACTAATTTTCATAGATGATTTCAGAGAGCAAAACACCATGATAAGGATTTGATGCAGATGTATGTATATGAGAGGATAGTTTGTAAGGCACTCTATCTTAGCCACATGTAGTTTGTAAGGCACTCTACAGTATCTCTATTATTTTATTTCTGTGGATTCATGTTTTCATTGAATCTTTGCCCAAGGGATAGGCACTGGTCTAAGGTATAATTTGCAATATGTTCCTCATCCAATATCAAAATAAAATTAATCAAAATACTCTTGTTACTAAGAACAAATGAGCTGAACTCATAAGAATTTGTATCAGCAGGATACTATTCAGTTTGTTGATTCCTTAGAGAGAGAATCAAAAGGTTAGCCTTCCTTGATTTTAAACTCATAAAAAGAAGAAGGATAAGCATCCTTATACCACTGTTATTTGTTATTACAGTCATAAGTATTTCCCTGTCAAGCTCTATTTCAGAATTGTTTCCAATCATCTGAAGAGTGGTATCTTGTTGATATAATCAGAAATATAATGACATAACAGTGAAGACTCAATCCACCATTCGAGGTTTACTTGAAATATAGTGAACTATCTAGGTAATACCTGCCTGAGTATGTGGAGCTCAAAAATGAAGAAGGATATTATCCAATCCTTAGCAATTAGCCTTTCTCTTGTCATAAAGGACTTTTCATTCAAGTATAATCAGTATACTGTCATTCTAAGGTTGAGGTACAAGAAAAAGTGCTAACAGAATGTGCGTAGAAAGACATGGAAGAAGAGATACAATAGTTTAGAGATGCTACCTGAAGAAAACATCAGAGCTTACAATCAAAGGATTAATGAAGCAGTTTCAGGAATCAGAAACAATGGTGGAGAAATTTCAGAGGAAGACATAATGGACAAATTGATTAATACACTAATAGTAGATTATGAGAGCAAGATAAACATCTTGGATGAGACTATGCAATTTTCAAACGACTTCAAGAGAGAAACCTTGATAAGAAAAATTTCAGCATTTGAGATATCAAGATTGAAGACAAAACCTAAAATTGAAACTGCCTTCAAAGCCTCATTCCATGGTAAGAAATATTTGAGCAGTTCAGGTAATTTTGATAAAGAAGAAGGGGATAAAGAAGTAGAATAAATTATTTCTATTATTGCTAAGAAAGAAATAAAATGAAAAGGGAAATATGAAGGATAGTTACCATTCAAATGCTTTTCATGTAACAAAGTTGGCCATTTTGCATCCAAGTTCCCTACAAGAGTCAAGAAGTTCAGAAAATATTACAAGCCTAAATATACAAAGGAATTATACTATGCTAAAGATGGAGTGACATATGAAGATTCAGGAGAAGATGAAATTGGATTCATTGCTATTGAAGATATTGAAAAAATGTTTGATGAAATGGACATTGAAGATGAAAAGAAAGCACAATAATTGGCATTAGTTTCCCAAGTAGACATCGGAATAGACTGGATCATTGATAGCACATGTTCACATCACATGACATGAGACAAAGATAGATTTGTACATCTAGATAAGTACAAAGATCGCATGGCTAGATTTGGAGATAACACTCCTAAGCCTATCATAGGTAGAGGAGCTATCACTTTAGATGGAAAGAACAAAACTGATGATGTTATGTATGTTGATGGTTTACATCATAACCTACTGAGTGTTGGACAATTGATTGATAAAGGATATCAGTTGGAATTCAAAGACAACAAGTGCATCATTAATAAAAAAGGAGATATGATTGCATCAGGTTCAAAGACTAAAGGTAATGTCTTTTAGCTCAACTCAGAAGTAAGTTGTTTTGTTGCAAAAGTGGGTGACAGTTGGTTATGGCACGAAAGACTTTGTCATATAAATTTTGACAACATAGTAAAGATAAGCAATGTAAAGGAAGTAAGAGACCTTCCTAGTATTGCAAGACCAGTTGATACTATGTGCAGGGAATGTGTGATGGGAAAGAATGTGAGGAACTCATTTAGAAGAAAACAAAACTCCACAAAAAAAAAATTAGACCTAGTGCATACAGAATTATGTGGACCTAATCAAACAAGATCATACTATGGTGAAAGGTGTTTTATTTTTTTTGTTGATGATTTTTCCAGAATGATGTGGGTTGCATTCTTGAAAGATAAATTTGAAGCTTTTGAGAAGTTCAAAATATTCAAAACTAAAGTTGAAAATGAGTTTGGATTAAAGATAAAGTGTCTGCGATCTGATAAAGGAGGAGAATTCACCTTTGACAAGTTTCATGAGTACTGCGAAGAACATGAGATCAAAAGACAGCTAAGTGCACCTAGAACCCCTCAACAAAATGGAATTACAGAAAGGAGAAACATGATCATACTTGACACAACGCGCACTATCATGATTGAAGGAAAAGTTGTACACACATATTGGAGAGAAGCAGTCAATACAACAGTCTATACTATCAACCGAATTCAACTAAGGCCAAGCGCAGACAAGACACCTTATGAAATTTGGTTTGGTAATGTACCTACATTAAAATACTTCAAAATATTTGGAAGCAAGTGTTACATCAAGAGAGATGATGGTGTTGGTAAGTTTGATGCTAGAAGCAATGAAGGTATTTTTATTGGTTACTCTACTAAAAGAAAAGCTTACAGATGTTTTAATTTGAGATTGAAGAAAATCATTAAAAGTGCACATGTGAAGAATGATGAGAAGTTCATGATTCAAGAGAGATACTATAACTATGCACCTATGATTGAAGATGAACCTAGACCTATCAGTAAAGAAACAATTATTGAATAAATGTTTGACTCTATTGATGTATCATGAAATAACCCTGAACCAAGTGAAGAGGAATCACATATTACAGATGAGAGTGTCACACCTAAAGCTCCAAAATACACATCTAGATACCATTCAAAAGAAGATATCATTGGAGATCAGAGCAGTAAAGTTTTGACAAGATCTAAAGAAAAAGGTTTAGCAGTTGATGAAGAGGTATGTTTACTTTCACAAATTGAACCTTTAAGTGTTGAAGATGCTTGTAATTATTCAGATTGGCAGAATGCAATGCAAGAAGAATTAGATCAAATAATTAAGAATGAAACATGGGAATTGGTCCCTAGACCTTGTGACAAAAATGTGATTGGAACCAAGTGGATATTCAAAAACAAGATGAATGAAGATGGTACTGTGGTAAGAAACAAAGAAAGATTGGTATGCAAAGGTTATTCGTAGAGAGAAGGTATTGATTACTCTGATATATTTACCTTTGTGAGAAGACTAGAAGCTATAAAGTTATTTTTATCTTATGTTACATTTAAAAACTTTAAAGTATATCAGATGGATGTCAAGTCAGCATTTTTGAATGATGACTTGAAGGAAGAAGTCTACATAGAACAACTTGAAAGGTTTATTTTATCAGACAAACTTGGCATCGTATGCAGACTGAAGAAAGCCCTCTATGGACTTAAACAGGCCCCAAGAGCATGGTATGAGAGACTAGATGGTTACTTGACAAAGATAGGATTCAAGAAAGGAGTAGTAGATTGTAACTTATTCATAAGAGAGACAACTAAAGGATTATTACTTGTTTCTATTTTTGTTGATGACATTATTTTTGGTGGGAATGACAAGCTTAGTGCTGAATTTTCTAAAGAGATGCAGAGCAAGTTTGAAATGAGCATGATTGGACCTATAAAATACTTTTTGGGATTAAATGTACTAAAGACATAGGTATATTCATAAATCAGTCTAAGTATGTGAAGGAGATATTGAAGAAATTGAAGATGGAAGATTGCAAGCCACTAAGTACCCCATGATAACAGGAAGCAAGCTTTCTAAAGATGATGATTCTACAGCAGTTGACATAACACTATACAAATCTATGATTGGAAAACTCATATATCTTATTCAATCTAGACCAGATATTTCTAATGCAGTTGGCATTGTTGGAAGATTTACAGGTAAACCACAACAAAATCACTTAATAGAAATAAAAATAATATTCAGATATTTAAAGGAGACTATAGACTATGGTTTATGGTATCCTAACTCAAAAAATGTAGAACTTCATGTGTATACAAATGTAGATTGGATAGGTTGTGTTGATGACAAAAAGAGTACCTTAGGAGGAGCAGTATTTCTTGGAGACAGGTTGGTTACTTGGACAAGAAAGAAGTAGAATTGTATTTCTTAGTCAATAGTAGAAGCTGAGTATGTAGCAGCAACATTAAATTGTTTCACAAATTTTTGGATCAAGTAGATGATTAAATAATTTGGAATTAAGATTGATTATACTATTGTTATTCATTGTGACAACACTAGCACTATCAATATGTCAAAGAATCCTGTGATGCATGCAAAGACAAAACACATAGAAATAAAATATCATTTTCTAAGAGAAAAAGTTGTAGAGAGAGAAGTGAAGTTGATTATGTGAGCACCAAAGAATAGTTGGAAGACAAAAGATACTTTTGAGTATCTCAGGGAGAAGCTAGGAGTAATTTCCTTTCCTAAGTCTTATTAGAATTTTCAGCTAGTGCATCAGTCCTTGGCGACTAATGAATGGTTGATTACTCTACTTCAGGAGTATTTCCTGTGCTTATTTGTTTTTGGCACCCTTTTCCATTGATGTCAAAGGGGGAGTATATAGTAAGGGGGAGTATATACTCTGGGGGAGTATACAGTCATGAAAAATAAAAATACAGTAAAAAGAGATGCAACAGTTACGAGGAGCTTTTGATAAGGATATTGAGAAGATTGTAAAAAGAAAGAAGATGCTTCTAGATTGATGGTGTTTTTCATATCATATGTTGCCATGAATGTCAAAGGGGGAGATTGTTGGAGATTTCGCTTTGTGCAAATAGTTGACTGTATGTTTGTCATTGATGACAACATATAGTATGCAACAACATTCTGTATGTAATTATCAGTATGGATATGTTGGAGCCCTGCATGTTTATTTTTATGTTGTAGACATATTCAGTATGCTATGTTCATACACACAGATTCATTTATGCAGTTTAAGTCAAGTTATGATGATATGTTTGCCAGTTACAGTTTGAGGAGATTGTTTGTTAAGAGCTGACAATATTTACATTGTTTCTTCAGTTGCACCTATCTTTGGCATATGCATCTTTGGATTAATGTTTGGATATGAGTTTATAATTCTTGGTTAAGATCTCTTTTCATGTTTCTTCTGAAGAGTGAAGTTTGAGTTGATTTTGTAGAGCCGACTATGTGAAGCGACGCATCCATTCATCTTGAGTTGTGCAGTTGTAATTATGTTGCATGCTTAGTTTAGCCGACAAGGAAGTTGGTGAAGAGTTTCCTATAGCCAACGTGATCATATCTTTTGAGGAAGATACATATAACAGTTCATTTTTTATTGCCAAGTGTGAGGGAGAAAAATAGATATTAGAAAATGTTAATATGAATTCAAAATAACTGAGAGGGGGGGGGTGAATCAGTTATTCTCAAGTCTAGATGTGCCCATATAAAAATTTAAATAAACTTCAACAACTCAGATCTGCTCAGCAGTAATAAACAATAAAAGTGTGCAGTTTACTATACTAATGGAATAAGCTTGCTGAAACTTAACAGTAAAGCATAATAATAATATTCACACATTTTGACACCATGATTTAACATGGAAACTCAATATGGGAAAATCCACCAGTAACATGCTACCAAAATTTTACTCTTCTGAAGTAATGCCCTGTGAGGAGCCAACCCTATCAAAGGTTACAAAACACAGTATCAAATGTGAACTGGTTAAAGGATTTAATCACCCTGTTAGGAGTGCCCTTGTTAGAGGACTTAGAACATTCCAATCTGAATGTCACCTTGTACAAAGGATTTATACAATAACAGTTAGGTCAACCTGGTTAAAGGATTTGAACTAATACAATGGTTAGAAAGTAATAAGCAGGTGTGATCTGATTCATACAACTTGCTTTGCAAATCCAGATCCAGTTTCAGCTCTAATGCTAATTCACTGATTGGCCTCCATTCTCATCTCAAACTTCAGATCTGCTTGGAAATTTGTCAAGAAATCTCTCTCTGCTTCTCTGTTCAGCCTTCTCTGCTTAGGTCTAGCCAATCAGTCAATTAACCATGCAACAATATGCATTCCACTTTGATATCTAAACAATAACCACAGTAGGTTATATTATACCTCTTCATTTAGGTCAGACAAATCTTTTTCCACTTAATCAAGATCACAGATCTTAGGTTAGGTTAGATCCAACAGATCTTTTCATCTTTACATTTAATTTACTTCTCCAATATATTTATTCATTAACCATTGAATCCATGCGCTAATAATGGTTTCCTGTGCATTAAATGAATATGGACCAATCTTAATTAACAATACATATCCCAATAAAATCAATTATGTCAGCCATAGATCTCAAATCTCATCAATAAACAAAATACTGATGCTCGACATTTCAGTGTCTCCCTCAGCATTTCACTAGTGCTCGGCATTGACCTTCCAGTGAACTGACAGTGATAGATAAACAATGTATCACTTTTCTAGAGTGCTAGATGATCAAGTACCCTGGTTTATACTCATAACTCAACCATTTATTTGGTCTTCTTGTTATCCCATTCTCTTCAAATCTTCATCAATCAATGGATGAGGTACTCAAACATACAACAATAGTCTCACTAGTTAAGGTTTGACATCAATGAAAAAATAACAATTTTCTACATTGTAGCAATCTTTCCAACAAAAAAGAGCAGAGTAGAATGCTAGTTGTATTGGGACAGTAAAGCTATATTATTCATTAGTTGAAGATCTATGTGAATAAGCAGAGAGTGTATACAATTCACTGGAACTAATCAAGAAAGTAGGTTTACTTAATAGTTCAATATCAGATATAGTGTATATCTATTGTGTAGAAGGTTGGATCCTTCATCATTTGAGCAGTGTGCTCTTGGACAGTGTGTCCTCACCCCTAACAGGGTTATTTTTAAAAGACTCCTAACAGGGTCCAACCTTTAATCATGTCACTGTAATTATTGCATTGTAAAGATCAACTCCTAACAGGGTTGTAAGATCTTCAAACAGGGATCATTATACACTAGTGCAGTTCTTTGTGGGTACTAATTCCCACTGGGGTAACCAAATTGTGGTGTTCTATTTTGTGTTATCTTGTTGTGTTTATGATTAATGTTATTCTATACTTAATTGAATAAAGAATTGAATCTTGTTGATAACTGATTCACCCCCCTCTCAGTTATCTCTTGGGACTATTCCTAACACCTATATTGGAGGAACTGGAATGTAATGAGATTGTGTTGTGGGTGACGCATGGAAAGTGGGCCCTTTTGAAATCAAGGGTTGATTATATACGTTGGTAGGAGGCATGCCTATAGTGAATTGCTTCTATTGTTGGTATGTTGTAGAGGAGAAAGGTGGAATAGGCACAGAGATTTGGGTGTTGGGAGGTTGAGAACTGGCATAAGGGTTTTGAATGGATTGGGTAGAAATTGTGCAGATGTAGGTTTGCTGGGTTTGGATTGCTAGTTGTGAAACTAGAGGAAAGTTGGGTTGAAATTGTTAGAGTAATTATATTTTTACACTTATTAATTAAATCACTTTGGTTTAATTAATTAAGTTGTTTATTACTCTAGTTACTTAAGCTATCTCTTAGGTGCATTAAAATTAAAATTTATATTAATTATTAATCTACAACCTAGCTTTTCCCTTTTAGGCTTTCATTCACATTTATAGGTCAAACTTGTAATTATTTGTTCATTATCTTGTAATATATTTTTTCTCTCACTTCTTGAGATTTTCGAAGCTCTTCTTTTTGTCTCTTTTGGATTCTCTCCTGTAACCGGTCATTTGCATGTAGGTGTTCTTGGCGAACTGTGGATTTGTCTGTCTCAAATCCTACATGGTATTAGAGCCACACTGCTGCTACCTGGTCTAGAAGTTTTGAAGCCGTGATTCAAGGGAAAAAACCACAACTTCTCTAGGGTTTCTTATTCAATCTAGAAGAGGCACTTTTTCTGGAGCACTTTCAGCAAAAACAGACGATACCATCACGCTCAAAAGACCCAGGAGATCACATTTTCATATAAATTTCACCATATTTGGCCAGAGTGACCTCTGGGAAATTTTTTCTCCCTCCTAGGCCTTATAACAAATTTCAAGAAAAAAAATAAAAAAATAAAAAAAACACTTTTTAAGTGTTTTTTGAGCGTAGGAGGAAGCACCTCCCACGCACAGCCCTGACCTGACCCGCACCTGACCCTAGCAGGCATGCAACCATAGTGTAGCCTGATAGCCACTATGGCTCATGCTCCACCTGACCACCACCACAATGCCACTTGGGAACTACCGTTAGCCTAGCTGACATCACTCACTGGAAAGTGGTGTCACTTTTCGGCGCACAAATTTTTTTCTGGCGACCGTAAATTTTTTTTTGGCCACCAACAATTATTTCTGGCCAGATAGATCAGTGACATGCATACTGCTGCCAAATTTATTCCCAAGGAGGTGCGATGGTCGTTTGACCATCAAAGTGTTTCCCAGTACTATTGTTTTCCAGAGAGCTCAATTTCAGAGATGTTGTTGGTTTTTTGGCTGTAACATTTGCATATAGTATCATTTTTTGGAAAATAAAATATCACTGGAAATATCTTTCTGAGCTAGAGACCATGATACTAGTTTTGTTTGTAAATTTGGAAGTTTGAGTTCCTAATTTTGGCATCGAAGTAGAGGCTTCAGTTTCCTCTTTCTCTGCATCTGGCGTCCAAGTTTTCTCCTTATTTTTTGTGCTTTCTATAGTTATTTATTTAGTGTACGAGGGATAGAATTATACATCATGGGGGGGAATTTTACTTTCTACATTTTACTTCAGAAAGACCCTTCTTCTTCCATCTTCTTCTCTCATTGTTGGACCCTTCTGTGGCCTGGTTGACACCACATAACTATCACACCTAGAAAGTACACATGATCAGGCTACTTATGTCACGTGGTTTATGGTCATATCTGGATGAGAACTAACCTTTTCTGCAGTGCCCTTTTGAGGTTCTTTAGCATAGAAACAAAATGGATGAAGCCATGGGCTTTATTACATTGAACATCTTCAACAGTCTCTTATTTCACCTGGATGGTTTGACCACTCCTCGGGCTATTTGGGGTAAGTTTACAAATTTGTTTGGCACAGTGAATGAGTTCTTGGTACTACAACTTGATGTAGAGTTGAATTCTTTGAATCCTACCAGCTTTCCTACTATTGAGGACTTCTTGATGAAGTTCAAGTCTCTGCGTTCAGTTTTGTAGTGATGTGGGAGAAACAAGACAGATGATGAGTGTATCTTCCTGATACTCTCCAACTTGCGAGGATAGTATCTGATCTTTTCTTCCACTTTGTACTCCACCGTTGATTCTTTGGGTGCCAAGCACACCATGCCTTTCTTTGAGACCTTCTATGATTGGTTGACACAAGAACAAGAAAAAATCCAACAGATGGATGCTTAGAGCTCTTCAAGCCAAGCATTAGTTACTCAGTCTTCACAAGGGAAACCAAAAAAGAAAGCCAAACCAAAGAAAGATTCAGAAAGAAGTGTGTATTCCTCCAAACCTGCATAGAAAATTGATTCAAAACCTCTATCTCACCCTTCATAGGGAAAATATTCTTTTAAGTCTACTGAGTCTACCTCTAAGACTAAGAAGAAATCAGTTGAAACCTGTAGTTTTTTGTGGAAAGGATGGACAGCCAGTTTCTAGGTGTTGGAAATGTTTGGAGGCTTTAGAGGAAGCCATGTAGGAGCATCACATTCTTCTCCTTAGTCCACATCCTCCCCTGTAGGGAAAGGTCATGCTCTTACTACATGAGCAATTATTTATGGGCCCACCTGGATTTGGGATTCAAGTGCCTCTCACCACATGAATCACACTCAGTAGTTGGTCACCTCACTTGCTTCTTGTTCTACTTAACAAATTGGTGTTGGGAACTCATCACATCTTTCAGTTGTGGGTTCTAAATCTATTGCATTAGCTAGGGATTATCTTTGGGATATTCTTATGGTCCCTGACATCTTGACAAACCTATTGTCCATCTATAAAATTTTCCACTCTGGGTCTAGTAAGACAGTTGAGTTCTCACCGCATGATGTGGTTATTTGAGACCTCCATGATTCTAATTTGATTGTGGCTACTGGGAGTGTTGACTCTACATCCCGCCTATACAGATTTGATGGATTTGAGCCTTTTGATGGTACAAGTTCTTATCTTATAACATATGTAGATTCAGTGAGAAGACTTTGACATGAACATTTGGGCCATGGCAATTACAGATATCTTTAGTAGATAAGCACACAAGCACTTGTTCTTGGGCTTCCTCAGATTTCTTGCACTAATAGTGTCTGTCAGGGTTGTGTTCTTGGAAAACAACATAGGGATCCTTTTCCTTAGGGATGAGCTACTTGTGCTTTGGCACCACTGGAGTTGATTCATAGTGACCTCATGTCATTTCCTACTCCTTTTTCTGGTGACAGATATGTGCTTACTTTCATTGATGATTTCTCTACGTGCACATTGGTGTACTTTCTTAAGTACAAGTTTGATGTCTTTGATTAATTTTGAGTCTTTAAGACATTTGTGGAGAAGCAATTTGGTCTTTCTATTCAACAGATACACACAGATAATGGGGGGAGTATGTGAACCAAGATTTCAAGGATTTTTTCTCTGAACATGGTCTACATCATCATTTTTTCATTCTCAACACCCCTCAATAGAATGATGTGGCTAAGAGAAAGAATTGAACACTCTGGGAGATGACTAATTGCATGATTTAATCCAGGTCCATGGATTCATCCTTTTGGGCAGAGGCAGTCAATTGTGCCAACTATATTCAAAATCGGATGCCTCACAAGGCAATTTGACATATGACTCCTGAGGAGGCTTGGTCTCATGTCAAGCCTGATGTATCTTCATTCTGAGTTTTTGGAAGTGAAGCTTGGGAATTTATACCTGATGCTTAGAGGAGATAAATGGAGTGGAAGAGCCAACACCTCATTTTTCTTGGCTACTGCAAGGATGTTAAGGCATATAGGTTATTTGGTCGTGATTCTAGAGAGGTCATGTTTCGACAGGATGTCCAGTTTGATGAGCTCCTTCCTGCAATAGATATCCTACTTCCAGTGTCTACTTCACTTACCACTACTCCCTCATCTCTTCTAGATTCTTTTTAGGATGATGAGGATGATGATCTTGGTGATCCCTATTTACCTCCAACACATGATCCTCTGCAGATGCCTAGATGGGCTTGTGTTACAGTTGAGGCTGTAGGATCTCTCACAGGTGACCCTTCATCTTCCTCTCACACTCGGTCTCATATTATGGGTTCTATCATTATGAGTCATGCTATTTGTGGTGATCCTTAAACATTTTCAACAATGATAGGACATTCTGAGTGGGACAGTGATATGGAGGAGGATTATTCTTCTTTGATGAAGAATCATACTTGGGATCTTTGTTCTCTTCCTAAGGGAAGAAATTTAGTGCGATGCAAGTGGTTGTATCATACTAAGTTTTATGTTGATGGTTCTATTGATAAGTACAAGGAACGTCTTGTTGTGAAGGGGTTTTCAGAGGTTGAGGGTATTGATTACACTGAGACATTTTCCCCTATTGCCAAGATGAACTCTATTCACCTTGTCTTATCCCTCGTAGCTTCTCAGGGATGTCCCATTTTTCAGATGGATGTGAAGAGTGCATTCTTGAACGGTGATCTTACTGAGGAGATTTATATGGAGTAGCCTTAAATTTTTGTGCAAGATTCCTCCATGGTTTGCAGACTTTAGCATTATTTTTATGCTCTCAAATAGGCCCCTCGGGCTTGGTATGAGAAGATGGACTCTTTTTTTCTTTTCATAGGATTCACATGATGCCATTATGATCTTGCAGTATGCATTCAGCGTCTTGAGGATGAGGTTTGTATCCTTGTGCTATTTGTTTATGATCTTCTCATCACAAGTAGCTCATCTTCTATGATTCAGGATGTTTAGTGTGCATTGATGGAGCAATTTGAGATGACTGACCTTGGTCCATTACATTACTTTCTTGGTTTGCAGATTGTTCAGTCCTCTGCTGGGATCTTCATTTACTAGCAGAAGTATTCTCTTGACATGCTTTGTCCCTTTGACATGCTTTCTTTCAAGCGTTCTCCCAAACCTTTACAGTCAGGTGTTACCTTGTCAACCTATTTCACTTCGCTTTTAGTGGATCCTACATTGTATCGATAGTTGGTTGGTAGTATGTTGTACCTAACACACACATGTCCCGATCTCTCCTTTGCAGTTGGTCTTGTCTCTTGGTTTTCACATGAGCCTCATAAGAGTCATTGGCAAGCTGCCAAGCGTATTTTGAGATAAATTAGAGGCACTATTTTATATGGCATTCATTACACATTAGAGGCTCCTCACATTGTTGGCTTCATTGACTCAGATTGGGCTAGTGATGTTGATGATCGAAAGTCTACTTCTGGCTTTGTTTTTTGTCTTGGCTCTGGTCCTATCACATGGTCGTGCAAGAAGCAGAATGCTCACGCACTTTCATCTACAGAGGCTGAGTACAGTGTTGCAGTGCATGCTAGTCAGGAGATTTTATGTCTTTAGTAGTTGATTTTTGAGTTTGGTTTTCCTCCTGATCATCCCATTGTTCTGTGATGTGATAATCAGAGTGATATTCACATTTCTCACAACCCGGTGGTGCATCAACACACTAAACACATTGATCTTCCTATGAATTTGATCCATCAATAGATTTAGGATGGTGTTCTCACTTTGGAGTATATTCCCACTGATGCACAGGTTGCAGACATCTTCACTAAACCTTTTGCATCTCCGTGCTATCTTTAGTTGTGTTCTATGCTTGGGGTGATAGAAGTTGTCCTTGGGGGGTCTTCTTGAGGCATTCCTTCCTTCATGTTTTTTCAGCATGTTTGTTCTATCTCTTTTTGGAGAGGGGTTTTTCCAACTGAGTTTTCTCTTTTGTCTCTAGTTTATGAAGATTTCCTTGTATTGGGTACCTGATCAAGCCTTGTTGTCGGGACCCATTTTCCTAATTTCATAGCTGTGCTAGGTTAGCTTACCTCCCAAGCTTCACTTAAGGGGGGTGTTAGAGTAATTATATTTTTACACTTATTAATTAGATCACATCGATTTAATTAATTAAGTTGTTTATTAAT
Source organism: Thuja plicata (assembly GCA_018584345.1). Lineage (NCBI taxonomy): Eukaryota > Viridiplantae > Streptophyta > Pinopsida > Cupressales > Cupressaceae > Thuja > Thuja plicata. The sequence continues at coordinate 308,224 of MU228394.1, read as the reverse complement.
CAGGTTACTTAAGCTATCTCTTAGGTGCATTATAATTAATATTTATATTAATTATTAATTCGTAACCTAGCTTTTCCCTTTTAGGGTTTTGTTCACCTTTATAGGTCAAACTTATAATTATTTGTTCATTATCTTGGAATATATTTTTTTCTCTCACTTCTTGATATTTTCCAAGCTCTACTTTTTGTCTCTTTGGGCTTCTCTCTTGTAACAGGTCATTTTCATGCAGGTGTTCTTAGCGAACTGTGGATTTGTTTGTCTCAGATCGAATAGAAATGACATAAAATATTGTGCGATTGATATGATAGGTTGTGCTATGGAATATGTTGTAGGTTGAATAGGTGATGGTACTTGTGTGGTGGGAGGTATTGCTTGTGCTATTGATGGTGGATGAGGAGGAGGGGCTCCCATGATGGTTGATGGGGTGGATTGTTGTGTGGTGTGCATTATAGAAGGAGAGAAGGTAGGTTGCACAATCTGTGATATAAGAGTTCCTACTTGTAAAGCTCATTGCAGGGGATCAACAACTTAGTTAATGATGGGAGGAAACAATTCTCTAGGAATTTCTATAGGCCTCATAACAAGTGTTGGTATAAACTAAGGTGGTAATTGGATCCCATGCTGCTGAATATCTATGAGTACCTGATTTTTGTTGCGCCCACTCATGGCACTTACCATGTGAACATGTGCTGGATGATTTATGAATGTTTCTATAGAACTTATAGTTGGGATCTCATTAGTGTCTAACCAAATGTGCCGGATAGGTGTACATTTCAGTGGATCAAAGAAATCCATCGCGTTGGAGTGATCGATCATTGGGTTAGATGAACTAGCTGTCTGATTAAGGGCCATGTCTTTCCTCTTCTTAGTGGCTCGTGTGATGGATGACATGAAAAGAGAGGTCCTAAAGATGGATGCAAGATGCAAGATAAAATGCAAGGATTGTCCTAAAAATACTAAGGATGATGATTCTAAGATGATGATATAGGATGATGCTACCTACGATGATGGGGATGCTTCCTAAAAGACTAAGGATGACTTGGTGAAAAATACTAATTTGAGGATTTCTTTCCTAATGTACGATCAAGGTGAATATGATTCCAAAACCTAGGACAGACTTGCGATCTTTGGATGATGATTCTAGGTTAGTGTGAACCAACCTTTCTCTCAAGGTGACGAGGTTTCACAGACGGAGGGGGTTATCTTAGAATAGTGTGTCGTTCTAAAGATACCTAAGATGATGATCCTTGATTTACGATGAAGGGTAAGAAACTCAAAAAGAGGCTAGGATACCAAGTGAAGGATGCGCTTTCTAAGATGATTAGGATTGCTAAAAGTTGATGCAGGGTTTCTAGGATTGATCTAGGGTTGAATAGGAATGGATTAGGATTACTAAGGAATGGTTTAGGATTAAATGCATATTTATGCTTGGATTATGTTGTGGATGATATGTGATGCGATTCTAGGGATGGAAACTAGGGAAGTCCTAAATGAAAGATAAATGATCTAAGAAGATAAAGAGTGATTGATGATGCAGCTAGTCATACTTCTCATGTACGATGAAGGTCATGTTTAGATGGTAACTTCTTCGGAAACAGGCAATCTTGCAATTGTAAAGGACCTTCTTGTATTCTTCACGCTTATGGGTTTATGCCTTAATGGATTCAATGATATGTTGATATTTCTTGGCCTTTTTGGTTATGGTCTTCTACTCTTGGTAGATATGAGGCAAAGGAGTCTTCACTTTATAGTGCTTCGTTAAATGGGACATGAGTTCAATCTGATACTGTTTCAGGATTAGGCAGTGACTACGACAAGCCTACTTTGGATTGTTTTATTTTTTGGAACAAGTGATGAGTTTTTGGAAATTGTGAGCAAACAATATTGCAAGAGGCAAAACAACTTTGCAAGAAGCATAAAATATTGATCTCCTTAGCAAAAGGACTTCAAAAATATCATATATGTGTATGTTCAAGAACTATTTTGCACAAGGTTTATAACACTTAAGACACATAGAAGCACTTTCTACCTTAAGGATGCAATGAGATTGAAAACCTTTTCTTGCATACGTAGGTACACCAATGAGAGCTAATTAGAATACAACCATCACCAAGCACAAGGATCCAGTCATGATGTCATATTATCTGACTCCAAACGCTCAAGGTCACACAATGTGCAAGTTTCTCGGGGAAGTTACTATCTTCCTTTTCCTACCAATTATCAAGCTTATGGAGGTGAAATGGGTAGGCTGCTAGTTTATTAGTTGCTAGTGATTTTGTGGAGTCCTCACAATTGGTTTGTACAGTGTAACTCACTTAATAGCCTAGTTCGACCATGCCAGTATGCTGGGGAGTTCACCCAGTATGGAATACCATCGAACACGACCCACCCTAGCTTTAAAGGATATAAATAGACCTTTGGGTCCACCTTATTTCTATTTTGACTGAAGGATTTACCAGTTTGGGGTCATTCTCCATAAGGACCCGCGCTTCTTCTCGATAGGCCCCTCTAACAAAATTTGAAAATTTTGAATGGTCACAATCACCTTTCTCTTGTACCAATGACCATGAAAGCCAGTGGCATAGGATATTACGTGAAGTGAGGTTGCGCTCTACAAAAGTTTGTGCAAGTGCACCAAACACATAAGACATGCAATTGATTTCTGATAAGTTAAGCAATGTGTTTTTGATCTAAAACTGAAATGAACTTGCAAGCTTGTTCTTTTTATGAGCGGAAAAGTGAGATATTATTTTCTTTGTTCAATTGTCTTTATGCAATCAATATTGAGTTTGTTTGATTGTTTGATTTTAAACCCAAGAGGAAATGTGTGATTTCTTTGTCCAATTTTAAAACCCAAAATGAGATCGTTGATAGCTTGTTCAATTTTAAACCCAAAAAGAGATGTTTGATAGCTTGTTCAATCTTAAACCCAAAAGGAGATTTTTGATAGCTTTTTTAATTTTAAACCCAAACTAGATGTGTGATTTTCCTTGTTCAATTTTAGGACGCAAAACAAGATGTGTGATAGCTTGGTTCAATTTCTTGTGCATTTGAGATTGAGTGTGAGTCGATTACATTAGAGCATGAAAGAGAGGGAGAATTTGAACATTTCACCTAATTTTTGGAGGAGGAATCTGATGAATTTGCCTACAAATCTGAATATCCCTCTAAGTCATCTTTCCAACTCTTTTTGAATCATTGAAAATGGAGTCCATATGAAAAAGTTATGGATGTTTTTGTGACAGTGTCTCTGTTTGCAGGCAAAGCCGCTTGTGTACAAGCAGAGCCACCTGTCTATTGGAGCTGCCTCTAAAGAAGTGGAGATGCTTGTCTGTGAATATGAACATGTTTTTGAGAAAAATGAAATAAATTTTGATAAGGTTTTGGGATGTGACATTGATTTGATCATGGGGAGGGGGGCATAGCCAAGTTGATAGTCATTTTGACTAGAAACAACAATTTGGATGTGATGGTGGAGTCCGTTTTGGGCCACGACGCCTCTAAACCTAAAAAATACAAAAAATTCATAAAAAATTTAAAAAAAAACATTATTTTAGAAAAAACCAACCTGTGAAGTGGGTCCCACCGGGTGTGCCAGAATGTAAACCACAAAATCTATCTAATCAAGGAACATAATGAAATAACTCAAAAAATTTAGTTGCTAAAAATCTAAGCTACACACATGCTAAGACATAAATGAAAATTTGAAATAAGCTATGATAAAGGAAGTGCAAACCTCCTAAAAACTCATTCAAACCCCATTTGTTCATTGGATGTGTCCATGTTAAAAGTATGTATGCTCAAAATTGCTTCAATGCTTCATAATGGATATTGCTTCAAAATGGATGATTATAGAATGAAAATGGAATTATAAGTTTACATGAAAAGATTGGTTTCTGGTTTTCTCTCAAAACAACATTATAAATATATATAGAAGGTGGATTGAATTATGAATAAATGAGGTTTATTTTATAGAAAATGGATGACAAATAAAGGGTCAGGATGCAAACCTGAGGAGAGGCTCAAATGCACCAAGAAGAGACAACATGGATTGTGCTTCTTCAAGTGCATCATATGATGACAAGTGTCACAATATGATTGGGTTGAAATAGGGAGGAATGTTACCATTTAGGGAAGTGAGCCAAGGGGATGAGAGGAGAATTTAGGAGATAAGGCTATGAAGGGGCTTAATGAAGCATGGGTGAGGGGATAAGCTAGAGATTTAGAAGGTTGACTTTGAGGATGGGGTTAAATTCCTAATCTAAAGATTAGGAATGTTACAAACTTAGGGAGATTTTAGGATTAGGGTTAGGGTTTAAGATAGGTGATTAGGGAGATGGTTATGTGAGGAGAGAGGATGAGTGGGGGGATCAAGTAGCTGATTAGGGTTAATTAGATAAAGAAGAAGGATTAACATGTGTGAAAGGGTTGGGATGAGTTTGAACTCTAAGTTAGGTGGTTGAGATAGGTTAGGTTAGGGGTTAAAGGGAATATTAATGAATTGAATTACATAAATAACATATTCATTCAATAATAGGGGAATAGTGTTTTAATTAATTATTAAGCTATTAGTTGATTTTAATAATTAATCAGGGCTATAACCAATTAATTGAATTAATTAGGGCTAGGAGATGACATTGGTCAATTAGGTAATGCTTAATTACTTAGCTGATATGTCCCAGAAGGCATTAAATATGATTGAATTAGGTTAATCAGATTTAGGTGTCTACAAATATTAGCATGGATTTTGTGCTTGGTTTGCCAAAAAATGAAAGAGGTAATGATTTAGTCTTTGTGGTGGTTGATAGGTTTTCAAAGATGGCTCATTTAATTCCATGTAATAAGACATCAGATGCAATACATATGGGTGATTTGTTTTCAAGGATATTGTCAGATTGCATGGGTTTTCTAAGATCATTGTTTCAGATAGGGATACTAAATTTATTGGATATTTTTGGAGGACTATTTGGACGAATCTTAACACATAATTAAATTTTATTTCTACATTTCACCCTCATACAGATGGACAGACAAAAGTTGTTAATCAGAGTTTGGGAAATTCACTAAGATTCTTAGTTGGTGAGAAGGTAGGTAATTGGGATTTAGTTTTGGAACAAGCTAAGTTTTCTTATAACAATTTAGTGAATAGGAGTACTGGGAGAACACCATTTGATATTTTTTATGGTTTACATCCTAAAGGAGTGAAAAAATTGAGGGATATCAATATTGAAGGAAAGAGGAGTGTTGAAGGAGAACAACTTACCGATCACATGAAGTAATTGAATGATAGAATTAAGCAACATCTAGAATACATGAATGATAAGTATAAGGAGAGAGCTAATAGGAGGAGGAAACATATGGATTTTTAATTTGGTGATGAAGTGATGGTTTTCTCGAGAAAAAAGATGATTTCCAGTTGGTACCTATATTAAATTAAAGATGGATAATTTTAGACCTTGTAAGATTTTGAGGAAGTTTGATTCAGGGAATGCTTATGAAGTGGAGTTACCAGTGGATATGGAAATCTCAAGTATATTCAACATATAAGACTTGTATGAATAACATGAATCAGATAGTAGTGAGGGTGATGGATTAGAGAGTTCTTTCTAGAGTATCCTAATAAGTAGAAGGAAGAGGTTGAACAGATCTTCGATTCTTGAATTGGTTGAAGCACTAGAGGAAAGAAGTATGCAAAATATCTGCTTTAGTGGAAGAATAGATTTGTTGAGGATTCTTTGTGGATTTCTCAGGTGGAGTTAAACCACTTTGGTTTTCCTTAATGTTAGAAAAGTGAGAGGCTCAATTTTCAAATAACCCTGGGTGTCTAATGTAGGAGCATCTTGGGATCATTACAATCTTCTATAAGCCAAAAAAATTTAAGTTTTTATGTTCCTGGTCACCGATTATAGTGTTTTTGTTCTGTTCTTGGTTACTGGTTGCAATGTTTTTTGTCGCAGTCGAGTTCTTTAGATCCTTAGGAGTTGGAGTCATGGATTTTTGTTCTATAGATCATTAGGAGTCTTTTCCTATGATAGAAACTCATTTGGAATATTTCACCTATAGTTAGGATGGACACTTTGGTTGTATTTTAAATGTGCTCTTCATGTTCTTACACCAGTAAGTGTTTGAATCATTGGATGGATTTCCTTTCTCAGTGGTGCTTATGGCTCATTTTCCTATGTAGCTATGTGTTTGGCTGACCTAGTTGTATGATCGTTCCTTGTAATATAATATTTGGATAAATATATTTTAGATCTATGGCTTACTAAGGAGTTAGTTGATAACAATTGCTTTTTCTTGGGGAACGTAATCTTGAGGCTGACTTGTTAGGTCACTGTCATGTATTTAAGTTGGATCTTGGTCCTTTTTTTAGGGTAGAAGGTCGGAGACTCAAAGTAGAAAACTAGGGTTTATAGAAAGCTATTTACAGTCAAAGATAACTAATTTCTTTGTAATAAGTACCTGCTATGCTTGAGCTAAGCATGTTGATCACTAATACAAAGCTTTGTAATTGTTTTATCTGTTAATGGGAATATTGCATGTCTGTTCCATACTCTACATTAGTTTGTTCTCTCATGAATTCTATTGGTTTCTTCTATGTAACTCTTTCTGCTAGGTTGGAATGTTCATATCATTGGACCCTCCTACCTTGGCTGCATGAAGCTTGTAGGAGAAGATAATGTGCTTAAATAAGAACTTAACATATTAGCGGAAAATAAGTTTGTTCAGGCTGTCAATTTTACCCATGTTTGAAAAAATGAGTGGGATTGGTATGTTCTAAGTCCAATTCATGATGAATGTATATGGTTGAGAAAGCCATTCAAGATTACCAAGGAATCCATTAGGGCTCTAACAGGGGTTTTCTCATCCGGTGATTTACCTATACTAAAGTTAGTGAAGAATTAACTTGTTACAAATGCAACTGGATCTAAGTTTCATAAGAGGGAAATGAAAATTAATGAGATAATTGATCATGATGTGACCTTTTCTTTGATGGTTATTGATTAAAAAATTTATTTCCCTAGTTGCAAGAATTATGTCTCTACTATGACCATATATGATTCTTATCATATGGTGAAGTAAAATGCAAACTGTGACCTATCTGAGTTGCTATGGAGCCAACTGATGGAGAATATAACTACGATAAAGAAGGATAAGAATAATACATTCAAGTATGGAACTCTAGTCTTATGTTTATTCTTTTATCTCATGAATGAGGTTCCAGGAGTTGGGAAATTTCAATGGAAAAATGATAAGCCTATAGCTATATAAATTAGAGAAATATTATACATAATTAGAGAGACCAAGGCCCAAAGAACTTCTCTTTGGGGTTACTTTAATAATTTTAAAAGTGAGATGTAGTCAAGGGAAAAGATTCCTAAATCAATTGTTGAAAAATACAAGGACACAATCTATTTAATGGTTGAGATTGATCAATGTTTGATGGAATTTGTGGAACCTAGAATAGTACGGATCATGCATATGAGTTATAAAGTTGATGAAAAATAAATTTATGTATATGCTCAACATTTGTTGAGTAAACCCATTGACACTTAAGTAGAGAGATTTGACACTTATGAAGAAAAATACCTAAAAGTGTACATCAAATTGAGGAGACCAGAAATAGAAAGGAAAATGAGGAGACATGTTGAGAGATTGACAGAGAGAATTGGTGTTTCAGTTGAATCTGTTAGGGAAGAAAAAAAAGATAACAATGCATTATACAAAGGAGAAGCTAGTTGGAGTTGACTAAACTAGTCTAGATGCCTCTTCCTCCAAGTAAAGACAAACAAGAATATTTGCACCCTCATCTAGTCTTCATAATCCAGTTAGCACAAAGAAAATACAAGTTGAATCATCTGACGCTGAAGAAAAGAAGGAAGCCAAGAGAACAAGAGAGGATGTTTTTATTGAGGATGGTGTAGAGCCTGGATCAGATGAAGTAGTACAGGATGTAAAGACAAAGGGAACTAAAGCTTCAAGAGTCTCTAAGGCTAATCCATTCAAAGAAGAAAAATTAAGTAAGAAAACAAATTTTGATTTAGGGTAAGTGCACCAAGATAGTGTACAAAAAGGGGGATATAAGTGGGCATGTTTTTTTTCCTGAAATTAGGTAAACCTGAACTTAAAAGAGAAATTTGAGAGCTGTGCACTAAAAATTAAAAGATGTGAAAATTAAAAACAATTGTAGTACTCTCAATCTAGTTTCTAAACTACTAAATCTTTTTAAATATGGATAATATTAAGAGGGTAAAATATTTTGTGCACAACCAATTGTTCCTAATTTTTTTGAAAAGTATAACATAGTGTCTGTGTGTGCATCTGAAAAGATATAGTTAGATTTAGTATTTTTAAAATCTCTTTGGTTTAATGCTAAGTAAGAGTGCCAAATAGAATTTTTATATTTTTTGCAATTTTCTTTTGAGTATTTATTTTTTTATGATTTTTTGAAGTGGGTGCATCCTAAAACTTAGGTCTCTCTTCATGCGTTGGGCATAACTTACATCAAAATAATAAAAAATGCAATTTTTTATTTTTAAAAGTGTATAAATTCAAGTCTAGAAGAATAATATGTGATTTATTTTAAATTGGTCAAGTGGATCAAAAGTTATTAAGAAAAATGTGGACATATGTCTATGAGAGCTATGGAGACACTAATAAAGAAAACTAATGTTTACTTCTCTAATGTTATAAAAAAATTTAAATATTTATATAATTAGAAAGCTCAGAAGACGTATGAAATTATGGTAGAAATTTTACAAATACCCACTTGAGAATGTGTAAACGTGATGACGATGAAGTTAACAAACCCATTCTGAAGAGTAAAACATGTGAAAAAGGAGGAAAATGGAGGAAAATAAATCTCCCAAGACCCAACCCTTTTATCCAAACCTATTAACTAGCCTTATTCTTAGCTTTGAAATTTTACAAACCCAAGCCCAAGTAGGTTATTTGAATTTAAAGTAATATAATTATGTTAGGGGTATTTTTCTATATTTTTGGTGTGTGGTCACTCTTTTGAACACCATCTTGGTGCACTTACCCTTTGGAAAAACTTGGTATGTCAGTTAATGACGTTGAGAAAGCCTTAAAACTGTACATGGTAATTTGAAGCCACTTTCTAAATTCTTTGATAAGTTTGATGATATTGGGAAGGGAGTACTTGAAGAAGCCTCTATCAAATATTTGAATACATTCAATAGGACTCTTTTAGAGATAATGTATGAGATTACAAAAACATTATATGATATTCTAGAAAAAGGGAAGAGTAAATGTTAAGGCTAAGGTTGAAATATTGAAAGAGAAAGTGTTAATCATTCTATGTCTTGTTACATGAGTGGAAGAAATGAAACAAATATGCAAAAAGGATAAGAAAGAATTCGGGAGAAAATTAAGAGTAAATAAGCTAATGATTGGGTAGACAGAAGTAGTTGCGAAAGAAACAGAGAAGATTTTAAAATCAATTCTAGAAGAAAATAAATTTCATGTTGTCATAGAAGAAGTACAAGGTGTTGATGATACATCTATTCTGGAATTGAACCATTTGAAGTAGATTCCTCTACTGAACTAGAAGGTATAACAAAAGGAGTGATAGTCTAGAATTGGATAATCCTAAACTTACTCAAGCGCCAATCAATTTGGCCACTCTATCTCCATTCTAAAAATTGAATTTTGCATCAATTGCAAAATCCAAGGAAAGAGAGGAGATACTGAGATCTCACATGGAGGATAGTAGATTGCTAGGTCTTGCATATGGTGTTCTAGAGAAGATAATGCCTACATTATTCAAAGACACATATGATTCTCCCCCGGTCTATTGAAAAACCTTATAAAATTTGTAAGTACTCACTTTGAGTCTTTTGAGAATTTGGCTAAGATAAAGGTCAGGAATGAATTTGATGCTAATAGATTTAGTAAGTTGAAGGAAATTATTGGAAATGATAGGATACTACTGGATAGTTGTCTAAAGAGTATTCAAAATGCCTTATCTAAAGGTGAAAATATATAAAAATCTTTCCTATCATTTTATAGATTTGTCAATGATATTGAGAAGAAGATAAAGGAGAATGAGAAGAAATTAATTGATATTTCTCAGTCATTTGATCCTTTAACTATTTCTACAACCAGTCAAGAAAGTCAAGTCATATATTTTCTTGACAAAATTAAGAGTTTGATGCATGAAAGGGATAGGATTGTCAGCAGAGTTGATGAACTTTGGAGTCTTATTGATCCTAAGTTGGAAACAATATCCAGTGCTTTGAGGGATGCCAAAGATGCCATATCCATGAATGACCCCTCAAAGCTTTATATAGTAGAAATGCACCAATATCTTTTCAGTGGTCACATTTCAATTTTTGAGTATCTCAGGCAAGGTTGGGACAATGATTTGAAGCTATTGAAGAACTTTTTTTTACAAATATATTTAAGTTCATATAATTTATAAGAGCTTGTTTGTACATATGCAGTTTGTTTGTACATATCTTTGTATGAATTTTTGCATGGTCATCTCTACCTTTTCCATTGATATCAAAGGGGGAGTGTAAGAAAGTAAAAAATGTAATATTCATCTCAAGAGGAGTATGGAGTACTGAATTTTAGAGTTTTGAAGTATATACTGATGTGGTACTGGTTTTGACACTTAGTCATTTTTTACTTAGTGTTTCCATCAATACCAAAGGGGGAGATTGTTGACAAGAGGCACTACATGGGTTCTTTTTTATTTTCATTGATGACAACTATATTCTTTATACCCATCTATATTTCACCATTAGATAATATCAGGAGTCAAATTTAAGACTTGTTCTAGTCTAGCAAGTTGTGACAGATCATATGGAAGTGTTCATTATTTTGTCTAGTGTTTATTTCTTGGTTAATACTTAATTTCATGGACCTAGGGGAAGACTTATAGGTTTCTAGACTACCTTATTATATAGTTTTGATGTTCTTTATTAATTGGTGCATAAGTTTGAAGCATCTAAGTATCATTTTTTGGTTTGATTGTGTAGAACAACCAATTTATGTGGTTGATCCTTTTGTGGATCTGATGGAATAGTTTTGGTGATTATTTCTGTGATCTAAGAAGTATGGATAACATATGTAGTAACATGTAATCAAGTTTTTTTGGTCCATTGGCAATGTGAGGCTATTTTGTGGTGAGCTTCCCTGTGTGCCTAGCATGTGGAACTTTCTAAGGAATTTCGAAATTTGCATCAAAATAGATTTGATGTGGAGATTGGGAAAGGGGATAAGATTCATTTTCCCAAAGATAAGTGGCTTGGAGATAAGGATTTTTATGAGTAGTTTCTTTTATTTCCCTGATGTCTCACTTTGAGGATTTTAAAGGTCAATGGATGAAATAATACACTAATGAGAATCTCACCAATAGATCATGGAATAAATTGGAGCCAATGGTGGTGGAACTTTAGTGAGATTGGGAAGAGATAAAGAAAAAACTTAATAGAATCTCATTGGTATGAAAAGAAAAAGAGGATAACATAGTGTGAACTGAACACCTAAGTGGTGTTGTGATTGTCAAAGAGGCTAACTATATTTATTGTTTTAATTATTCTTCCTTGGGTATACCTAACATCTAGAGTAATAATTTCATTCCAAAGATGAATGTGTTTATGTGGATTGCATGGAAAAGAGAGCCTTAAAGTGGGACCATCTTTAGCTTATGGGCAAGGTTTGGCCTTCTTGGCCTATTGAGTGTAACTCTAATGAGGAAATTAATAAGCATTTTTTCACTCATTGTGAGGTGACTTAGTTTCTTTGGAATAAATTCTAATCTAAATGGGGATTGGTTTGGGTAATTCCTAAATATGTCACCTCTTTTCTTAATTATTAGAAGCTTAATATGAGGATCCCAAGGCTACAAATGATTTGGGAGTTGGCTCCATCTATCATCATTTGGAAAATTTGGCCAGAGAGAAACTGTAAAACTTTCAAGGATGAAGTCAAAATGGTGGATAGGTTATGGGATAAGGTGGGTGAAATTATTGTGGAGCTGAGAGATTCCCACAAGAAAGAGGATTATAATCTTAGGAAGGAAGTGGAGGTGGAGTGTTCATAAATTGAAAAAACCTGGTGGAGGTGGAGTGTTCATAAACAACTAGTGGAGGTGCAGTGTTCATAAATGATATTGGAAAACCTATGTTGATATATATTATGGATCTTAGCATTGAAAATAATAATTCTATGAAAGCTAGAGCCTTTTTATGGGGTCTAATGATTTCTAGAGAGAAGGGATAGAGGAAACTATAGTTGGAAGGGGATTCCAAATTAGTCATTGGGCCGATGAAGGGAAGAATTATTGAGAACTGGAGATAAGAAGATATCATAATAACCTCTATCTTTGTTGTTGAAGAGCTAGAAATAATTTGGTTCTCCCATATTGGTCATTTTGGCAATATGGTTGTTGATTGGGTAACCAATGTGGGTGCTGACCTATTCAACAAAACTAGTGCAATGTCTAAAAAATGGGAGGGTATTTTTCCCATGGAGGTGGCTAAGTTTCCGGATAATGATCCTAATTTTTCCAATGTTGGGTAATTGATCAAGGTTGTTTATATACCTTTTCTATTTCTGATGTACTTCTCTTTGTGGGGGATCCTTCCCCCTGTATGTTCAACTTTTTTTTTGTTCATGGACCCTCCAAACAAAGGGTTTTATAGAAAAAAATAGGGGAAATATATTTATAAGAGAAATGTTCAAGGGAATAGTCTATTCAACTAGATAAGAATCTATACTAACTCATTTATGCTCCTAAAAAAGAAAGTCAATTGTGGAAGGATTTAGTTCATTTTTCTAGACTTGCTCCACAATAATTAATAATATAGAAAATCTTTGAATAAGAAAATGTATTTAAAGTAGCGATTGCATCTTGATGTGAAATAGGTACATTGAAGAGATATGGAACATGAGGTAGACATAATTCTATCAATATCTGGCATAAGTGTGTATTAGATAGTAGAAAATATTAAATTAATATGCTTAGAGGACTTAATTTATATATCTTCCCCTCTCTTCTTTATATATTTCTTGAGAAATGATCTTCAATATATCTTCGGTGTGCCCATTGCACACAATGATGTGATTAATAATAATTACTTATATTTTATACAATATTAATCCTATTATGTGTGTAAATCTTCAATTCATAAACCTACATGAAATATTAGTTTAACATACTTTCAAATCAAATTCAAAATATATATACAAGTTAAACATTTCAAAAATGAAAGAAAATCAAGAGTGTCTCCTAGACCTCTATATAGAAGGACTAAATGAATTCTCTCACCTACAAAGGAATCCTAAAGTAATAACCTCTAGAATGAGAAATGTTTATCAATGAAAAGATACAAATTAAGATAAATTCCCTATTCTAAATGCTCAATTCTACTCAAACTTGAACAAATTCCACCATTATAATGATTCTTATGAATCTAAAACCAATTCTCTATATGAAAATAGAAGTGAAGTGCTTGTGAATTCATTGTAAATTAGTAATGTAAATTGGTGATTTGCACTTATTTATGCCTCCTATTTATAGGATTTGCCAAGGTGTAGCGGGTAAGTTAAGATAACTTTGGTCAAAGTGTGATTGTGGTTAAGGGTGAGTGATGTGTCCCCTTTGACTGGACAAGATTGATTTTTAAGATTGAGTGATCAAGAAAGCAAAGCCTTTTTGCAATCCATGTTGTTTCTTTCCTCATTTCCTATTGGCTGAGTGTTTTTTCATCACGTAGGAGTGGGTGAGGAATATTAGGATTTAATTAATTCAAAATATTTAATTACTTTAGCTATGATTGATTTATTGACTTGAATTTAATCAATTGATGAACTAAGTAATTAAATTATTAATTTAATCACCTAGTTATTTAACTTATTAATTTTAATTAATTAAAAATGGCTTGTATTTGATTATTTTTTCTTTGCTTGTGTTGACAGATTTTAGGTGTATATAAATGCCCCTATTTGAATAAATGTGTGAAGAGCATTCGTTCAAAGAGTACATGATGTTCGATGTTTAATACCTGATTTGATGTGTGATCCGATGTTAATATAAATATTTTGATAATGTGATGTTTTATTTTGATGGTATTGCCCCACTAATATGATGTTGTCTCGATATGAATCCCTGAGATGATGTTGATGTCCCAATTTTCAAAAATTTAAAATTTTAATGTTTGGAGTTCCTGATTTTGAATTTTTTTCTTTGTGGTGATAGTATTCCCCCTCGGGAAATGAATCAAAATGATTGAGAATGATTTGGATGATTTTTAAAAAAATATCATTTCATGATTTTGATTGATTTCTCGATGGAAAATGATGTGAAATATAATATCCCTAGGTAGATTAGATCAGTGACATGTCTCAAAGAATAGATTGTATGCCTTTTTTTATGAATAAGTCAATATTTTTAATGTGTATTTCCGATGTCAGATGATAGGATATCGTGTTTTGACCTCATGATCTAGAGAGTCAAAGGTATATGTGCTCACTAAGATTGATAGAAATATCACTAGATGAGATAGGAGGGATGATGTTTGATGTTTGATTGATTAGGATAATTGATAGATGATTTATTGATTGATGTTTGATTTTATAGGCTTACTTAGATGTCTTGACAATACAAGGTCAATTAGATGGCCGAATGATATAGGATCAAGGACTGGTGGAATAGAAGGGCCATCTAAAGGTGGTGCAGACATAGGTGGGACAAGTACAGGTGGTGACATTCTGATGAGCCATCCTATAGAGTCACAATGCACTTATGCTGAGATATTTTGATGATATCATATATTTGATGATGGACATATGTATCCCTCTTTTGATGTTACTGATGGAATTTTGATGTATTTTGATGTGGACATTTGATATAAATTACCCATCCTGTTGATAATTATGATTTACTCTCCTTTGTTTGATGTCATTGTACTTTGGACATTACGATTTTGATGATATATGATGATCCAACAATCTATTATGGTGGATGAGTGTCTATATGATTTATGCATGTTTTTGTATTTTTTATGCAGGATGTATGGATATATGATGCATTTAATGTTATGCATATGATGAATATGAGATGATGTATGGATGCATGATGTATATAGATGTAGATATGATATAAAATATTGAATGATCGAATGCAATAATGATGATGTACTAATGGATAAAACTTAATGATCAAGAGAAATGAAATGCATTTACTTTTCTTGATGCCCAACATATTTCACCTAAAGAAGAATTTTGATGAGTTGACTTAGATGATTGACCCCCTCTTTCCTTGATAAATCCCATAAAGATTACTATTTGATGAATTAGTCTATCATTAATACAATATATGAATGCACTTAAACTATTTTCACTTTTCAACGAACCAATATATTTTGTAATTATCTGTTAGAATGAATTTAGAATAAATGAGAGGGGAGGGGTGAATCAGTTATCCTCAGGTCTAGATTTAGCAAATAATTTTTTTTTGTATTTCAGATCTACTCAGCAACAATAGCATATGTCAACAACTTAATCATGCAGTTTACTGTCAATTGAAATTATCTTGTAGAAACATAACAGTAAAATAAACCATAAGCATTCATACAAGTTGACACAAGTATTTAACGTGGAAACCCAATATCAAAAAAACCATCAGTAACATGCTACCAAGTTTTCACTCTTCTGAAGTGACCTCTGTGAGGAGCCAACCCTATTAAAGGTTATAATAACACACTGCTAGGTGTGACCTGGTTAAAGGATTTAATCACCCTGTTAGGAGTGGCCTTGTTAGAGGAATTAGAGAATTCCACCTAAATGTTACCTTGTTAGAGGATTTATACAAATGACTATTAGGTCAACCTTGTTAAAGGATTTTAATTGATACAATGGTTAGAAAGTAATCAATAGTTGTGATCTTATACATACAACTTACTTTGAAAATTCAGATCCAATTACAGCTCTGATGTTAACTTACTGGATAGCCTGCATTATCATTTCAACTTTTTGATCTGCTTGGAAATTCATCAAGCAATCACACATGCAACTCTCTGCTTCTGTATTCAGCCTTTTCTGCTAGATCATGCCAAAAAGTAAATCAACTATGCAAACCTTTTGCATACAAATCCGCTCTTTCACACTCAATGAATAATCCATTGAGATTATCATATACCTCTCTATTTAGGTCAGATAAATCTTTTGCCACTTAAACAAGATCGTAGATCTTAGGTTAGGTCAGATCCAATAGATCATTCCATCTTTGCATTACATTTACTTCTCCAAAGTAGTCTCTAATTAAATATTGAAACCATGCATTAATTACGGTTACCCATACATTAAATAACATGGATCAATCTTTAATTAACATTACATATCCCAATAAAATTAACTAAGTCGGCCAAAGATCTTAAATCTCATCATTAATCCAATTATTATAAGTCGACCAACATCACTATTTCCACTCGGCAATTTCAATGGTGCTCGGCATTGAACAACTTTGCTCATCACAAACAAATTTTTTCAGCATAAGAAACTTTGCTCAGCACAAGCAAATTTTCTCGGCACAAGCCAAACTTGCTTGGCACAGAATAGCCAGAAAAAATATCTTTGAAAATAAACAACTAATTACTTTTCCAGAGTGCCAACTGATCAAGTACCCTTTTATTTGCCTTAACTCAACCATTCACTTGGTCTTCTTGTTAAATCTTCTTCATCAACAATAGATATGGTACTCAAATAGATAACAATAGTCTCACTAGTTAAGGTTTGACATCAATGAAAAAATAATAATTGCTTGCATTGTCACTTTCCAACAATCTCCCTCTTTGGCATTGATGGCAACACAAAATATTAAAACAATGATTTAACAAGCATAATTACCAACCAATCCAAAAAAAAATTCACCTGTGTTCCTTGATATGAACGAATCTTCATTAATGTCTTTAGCTTCATTTTGATTCTTATCTGTAAAACATTTCTCCCTCTGTGTGTGTAATCACACTATAATCATCTGTGTCTAATCATCTGTAGAGTCCCTCTGAGTAGATAATCACTTCAATGTTTTCAATAGTAACTTCTTCCTCTTTGTAATCTTTCCTTCTTGGTAATCTCTTCTTCTAGGAAATATCTCCCTCTTTATAGGTAATCTCTCCCTCTTTGACAACAATTCCAAAGATGTCGATATCATTATCATGTAGATCTTCAGTATCATGTTGTTCCTGTCATCTTGATTATGACTGATTTTTCTTTTCTGTCCTTGTTCATCTTCACAACTTTAGCCAGCATCCTAAAGTGTGACTAACTGTGCATCAATGTGTCAAATATTTTGAGTGTAATATTTGATGCAACAGTACCATACAGAACTTTAATTAGCCTTAGTTAGGGGAATCACCCCCAATTTACCTCGTAGATACTCATGAGCATCCTTGGGTAGTTCTTTTGTGAATGTGTCTGCTAATTGTTCTTTAGTTTTCACATAATCTAGTCTCACTTCTTTACTCTGAACTAGCTCCCTCAAGTAATGATACTTGATAGCTATATGCTTTGTCTTTGAGTGCATAACAGGATTTTTAGAAATATTAATAGCACTCGTGTTAT
>MU228394.1:265932-276614 GCA_018584345.1 Thuja plicata | reverse complement strand
AACTCCTGGAAAGAACGAATTCTTTTTACAAAATGCCAACTCCTGAGCACTAAGGCTCTCAAAAAACTTTAAATACTCCCATGCACGCAGGCAGGAGTCTCAGAAAACCTAACTAGGGTTACAGATTCACAATGTACTCATTGACCCTAGGACAAAATCTAATCTGGCGATAAATGTGCACCAAGAATGAATCAATCAGATCAGATTAGATTTCCTTCTTTGCACCCATCCCTGTACTAGATCATGCCCGTAGACACGCAACCTGGATCCATTAGCTCTACTCTGCGGATAGCCTCTGTCATGAATGCCCACCAACCGATCACAGTCCCCTAGGACAAGAAGTGACCCTTGACGGCCGCCGCTCAGATTCCTCGTCAATGACTCATCGATCATGACCACGTCCTTTTGCCAACTGCACCTGGAGAGAAATAACTTCGTGATTGGGCTCTGCGTCTCCCCCACGTCTCTGAATCTTCTATTTCTCCACTGACGTCGAACAAATCAATCCCAGGGATCAACAGACTCTTTGTGCATGGTCTCTCTGTAATTGAAACCCTTCTGATCACCCTTGGAACATGAGCACGGAGGAACCATGGCTACCGAGCGTTCACAGCGTCAAATCTGCCGCCAAATATTCAAATTCAAAGTCCTACGACCTAGCGACCAACGGCTAGTCTCCTTGTCGCGAGCACTTCCTCTTAACCAGGGTTTAATCTCCAGACTAGGCGAAAATGGTCTTTTTAACCTTTGTTTAACTTGAGCCAGATCTAGCGACATCCTGACTGTGTGAAATCGAAGTCGCGAGGCATTTTTCTTAACTCGCCTTTCTTCCTGCGACCATGCACCTAACTGCCACCTTTAACCGTTGCGGTCTGTCGCCTGATCGCCAGATGCTAACCCTTCGTCTCGAGACCACGCGACAATAGCAAGTCGCCAAGTCGGGAGAAACAAGCACCGAGCCCTTTGACTTTTCAAACAGTTACACGTGTCCCCTTAATCCCTCTAGCGACATCCCGACTGACCCTTGTCGCTGAGTCGGGAGTACTTTCTTTGTAGGGCACTTTGATCACCCGACCACGCGTCCACTGTTGGATCATCTATTCTTTGCATCGGACGGTTGGCATTTAATCGCTATAAAACTGAGGGTACCCTTAAATTATCCAGTGATCCTGCGACTGAGGGAAAAGATACCAAGTCCCGAAGTCGCGTGACCCATTTCCTTTATCTGGCGATCACCCAACTAAGGACCCACATCCACCTGCCATATGCCACCTGTCACACAGCCACTGGTCCATCTGTTGTACACTGAGGAAACTGAGTCATTGTCCTATCCTAGCGACAAGGCGAATGTGTAAATTTACTAACATTAAACAGTTATTCGCGGGGTCGGGAGTGTTATCTCTTAACTGCCATTTTATCACGAGACCACGCGACTTAAGAAAAATTAATTGTTTGTCACGGCTGGATCAAGCGATCATGCGACATGAAGTAGATCACGAAGTCGGAAGACTTTTCTTTGACTGTTGACTTCTTCACGCGACCTCATGACTGAGGGCGGGCCCCATTCTTTATGTGACTTGTAACATAGATCTGGCGATCATGCGACCAAAGAGCAAATGCTAAGTCGGGAGACATTAGGGGAATATTCCAAAGTATTACCAGACTACGCGACAAAGGAAAAGCGCAGTGTCGGGAGAAGAAAAGGAATATTCGCCCAGGGCAAAGCGATCAAGCGACTGAGAAATAAAACACATGCTCTTAGTAACTTAGAAAAATTAACGATGAAATATAAGAGCCATGGCCTAGGGTTTATTACCTCGCTTAAACATAAGAGACTTAGGGTTTTAAGGGTTTTTGGTGAGGACATGAAGCCTGGAAAAAAAGACAGAGGAAGCAAGACAGGGAAAACCAGGCCAAATGCACAGAATGGGAAATTTGGGCAACAGGTATCATGAGGAGGACTAGGAATAATGATATATTTTTTAGCTAGACATGGAGGATCATGACAAGGAGATGATAGGATACTTTGATCTTGACATGGAAGAGGATTACTAGAGGGTCTATAAATGATACTTTTTTCTTGTAAGGGATATCTTGATCTTTATTAGGAGGTAGATAATATATATGACTTGAGAGATACTTTGTTCTTTAGATGGGAAGGTATCATCAAGGAAAAATTGAAAGACTATGAGGGGATCATCATGTTACTCTAGGGAAATAGGATCTTGGTCTAATATTGGATAGGAATGAACAGTATATTGATCATGATCTTTACTAAGAAATCTTTCTTCACTCTTTGAATGACCTTCCTAACATGCAGCCACTTCGAAGGATAAGGTAGGAGTTTGGATATGCATGGGAAATTCTTGGAGGGATGATGCAGGATCATTTTGAATTTCTATGATGGGCATTAGAATACATGATAACTTTGGATCTACATTTTTTAAATCCTAGGAGGGACTCACATCAATATGTGGATTAGCTTGGATTTATTTTAGAGAAAGGACTCGAGGGTCCCCATGGTCAAAATTAAAAGTGTCTTAATTAGGTTTATTTTTTGATGGAGCTAGTGTGTGTTGTTGTAAAGCTTCATAAGATGAAGGAATGGTGGAATAAGTAGATGCTACATGTGGGTTATTGATAGACATAGGTTGATTATTTTGATCATGGTTGGGATTAGCATCTTGTTCTTCATTAGATGAATCATTAGGATTTTCCACTTCGATTATCCCATCATCAGTAAGATCTTGGAATTTAAATTTCAATTCCACGCAATTCAAAGTTTTATGTCTATAATGTGGATGGTATGCACAATATGTACTAAAAAATGTTAATCCATATGAGGTCACTTGAATCAATGTTATGAGATTGTGTTCAAGAAGCTCTTTTAATGCCGACTGAAGAGATTTTCCCTCAAGCGTAAACCTTCTATCCAAGGGATATTTGGGTTTACTTGTGTTTGTAGAAGAAATTTTTCATTTAAGGTATTTCTTTTGAATTTTAGCTATTATTTTTTGTATTCCTTGAATTTGTGCATTAGTAATGCTAGCATTTGTTTCTTGGAGATATCTCTCAGATGTTGTTTTTATTGGTCCATTTCTATCTTGTTTTGTGTCATGAATCTTTCTCTCAACATCTCAAATTTGTTGAGCCAAAAAATCCATGGGTGTGTATGATAGTTCTGATCTAGTTCACATTGGTGTAAAAAGAGTGATCTTGAGTCAACCTTGAGTTGATATCCTCTTGGAGATGATTGATTTGGTTGAGAATTTTGATTAGGTTTTGCAAACAATTGTTTCGATTTTGGTTGACTCTTGTGTTGAGGTGATATTTCTTCTTGAAGTGTTACTTCTTTCAATGTAAATTTCTTATTAACTATTTCAAAATGATAAGATATCATCCTTGTTCTTGGCATGAAAATAACTCTTGGGTTACTTTTTGAGTCAAGGTTTACTCAAAGCTTAAGGTTTTCTCCAAAAAATCCTAGTTGATTTTACTATAAAAAAGTGATATGGTAAGATTCCAATGTTATTTTTCTCAAACTGAATTGTTCCCTAATGATGAAGTCTAATAGATGAATATCTCTCTATCATAGATCTTGGTTTTGTTTGTTCTAGGAAAAGGGCCTATAATCATTGTTGATAAAATTTTCAAAAGTCAAGGATTTGGATGTTTGGAAAATACTTGTAATTTGATGTGATTTGATTGGAATTATGTGGATGATCAGTTTTTTTAGAGTTATAATGTAATGACAGATTTTCTTAAAGAACCTATTTCTATTAAGAACTTGAATTAAAAAATGTATTCAAAATATAACAAGCAACCACACTTAAGGACTCATCTTAGCAAATTGAAAATAACTATAACATCTTATTTGTATTCTTGTAACATTTTCACAATTTTTTTCTTACATAAACCAATTCAAACAAGATACCTAAGGACAATGTTAATTTTTATGAATAATAGCGTAAGCTTGCTATTTAATCAGGATTTATTCAAGATTTCGTTCAAAGAGATTTTATTTTTAGCTCTCTTTACGAGAGCTTCCCGCCATTATAAAAATAATATTTTTCATAATCCATGGGGATTACTAGAGGAAGAGTATTATACAATTATTCTTTGTCCCTCACCCTATTAAGAATGAAAGCATATATTTATAGTGGGTTAGATAGCCATGGATAAGGTAATTTTATATCCCAATTTGGGTCGTCCCTCTCACCATCCTCGATAAGGAAAATCTCGGGAGGCAAGCCCAGTGTAGTTCTATTTAAAATACACTACTTGAAGAAAAATGAGACAAAAAGTAGGTTTAGGAGTTTGATCACCCTAATAAGGAAGAGAAACTATCCTTATTACCCATAGTCTCAAAACACAATAAGCATGGAATTCATTTTTGGACCTTTTATCTAACAAAACTTAGGCATGCTTACCATTTTGATACCTGTGAAAAGGTGAGAGCAAAAGCCAAATACCTTTTTTCACAAGTACAATCAACTCTTCCTATTTATATTATGTGTTTTGAAATTGGAAATGCCACAATTTAAGAAAATTAAATGAAATAAAAGGTTTAAGAATCACACCTTGTTCATAGGTTAATGCACATTTTTAAGGTTTTTATTATTATTTGTTATATGTTACCTCAACGATCATTCCATCTCGTTAGCATCCAACTATCTCATGAATGTTAGTACAAAACCAAACAAAGAAAGTTAAGGAAAATTGAACACAAAATGCACCTTGATTTATAACTTTCAAAATAAGAATTATTTAGGCTAAAGATAGAAATTTAGGTTGCTAAAACTTAAGAATTTTGGTGTAATGTTGGTAATCTTTTATTTTATTTTCTATGTTTTCCAATGTGTTTTCATAATGGACTTTATTATTGTATTTTTCCAATCTATTAGACTCATTTTCTTTCCAATTATCAAGTAGTTTAAATGTGAATTTTTGGACTTTTTAAAATTTGAACCATATTCAAAGAGGAGAGTGATCAAGATAAATAAAAGTGGTATTGTAAAAATCTTGGTAAAGATCAAGAATTTTACAATACCTATTTGTTAGAATATGGTGAAGATGATCTGAGTGTTGATCATGGTAAAGTATTTTGGTGTTTTCATTGGTGGAAACATAATGTATTGGAGGCACAAGATTAGTTCTATTGATGGTGTTTAAGATCTAATTGAAGATATGACTAAGTGTTTAATCAACCTTGCAGATGACAATATGTGAGACTCAGTCGACCAAGAGTTAAAGATCATGTTAAGAAGTGTGATCATGTAGTTATCATCTACAAAGATATATCTACCTATGTCTATGATCACATTAGTTAGTTTGAATATCTGTGCAAGCTATTGAAGATTCAAGTGGACTGACATGATAGACACGAGATATTTAGAACAATTTTTCTTAGATCCATTCCTGATTCTATTTAATTTTCATAAATGATAGTTTGTGACTTGATTAATGTTGTGTTGAATCTATTGAGTTGACCAATGCTATTTGGTCCGATCAGATTTGATTTTTAGGTTGGTGGGTAAAATTAATTAGGGCAGGAGGCCGACTATGATAAAGTTTTTATAAAAGAAGGATGAATTTGTGAACTAGGGTTAACATGGCACAATAAGAGATTTTGATTGTTTTAAGGTTTTGGATGCTTAAGGAAGCGTTAGGAGCATAACTATAGTGGATATGTCAAACAACAATGTCATTTTCAAATGAGTTATTCTTGGGTCCATCTCAAGGAAAGATAATAGGTTTACAAGTTTAATTCTTTAACTAGGTCACTCCTGATAGGGTGAGAATGGCCTTTAGTAGGATTTGAAGTGTAAATCATTTAACCAAATGAGTCTTAGAAGGAGTTTGAAATATCTTAACAGAGTAGTCTTTAAGAGGAATTTTATTATCTTATACCCAGACTAGAATACTCTTAACCGTGTATGCCCCTAACAGGGTATTTGTAATTGATCCTAACAGGGCATGTTTCTTTGGCACACTAGTAAAATTTGTGGGTATCATCTCATACATGGTTTTATCCCTATAAAAATCATTTCCATAGGAAAATCCTTGAGTCTTATGTCTACTTTGTGTGAATAGTTTATATGTTGAGTTTCTATGTGATATTTACTTTTA
Organism: Thuja plicata; assembly: GCA_018584345.1. Taxonomy (NCBI): domain Eukaryota; kingdom Viridiplantae; phylum Streptophyta; class Pinopsida; order Cupressales; family Cupressaceae; genus Thuja; species Thuja plicata. The sequence continues at coordinate 270,485 of MU228394.1, read as the reverse complement.
CAAGTTGGATCTTGTGAAATAAATTTAAGATTTGTTTTAGTTTTGTGAGTGTACTAATTGACCAACCAAGCCTCTCAGTGCCTTTGAAGACTAAAAATTGGTATAAGAACATAGTTCCATTGAAGAAGTGTAATAGATCGAGTAGGGTCCTTAAGGAAAATATGGAGGGTTTGTTGAAGCACACGATGAAAATCAAAGAAAATGAAATGGTCATTGAGGAGTTGAAGAATCAAATTAAGTAGTCAAAATCTAAAGGACATGATCTTTCTAAATAGTTGAGTAAGAGTCGAGATTACATTGAGTAATTGTCTGAAAATAGTGGATTTGATGAATTTGAAGTAATCCTAGAAGCCATGACTACGAAGATTGAAAATTTGAAAAAGGGTAAGAAAAATGCCAGGAGAGAGATGGAAGCCCAAGAAATCAAAATGAGTGAAGAATTGGAAGCAAGGAGATCTACAAAATATGCAAGGAATGTTGGAGAGGATGCCCTAAAATCTAAAGATGAAATCCCAAAGGATAAAGTGGATGAGATTTTTAAATCTGAAAAAGAGGATAGTACATTGAATGAACATTTACTTGATATTAATGAAGAGTATCAAGAATCCCTAAGGCTGAATAAAGATCTCTGAAATGAGAATGAGAAAATAAAAGGAGAATTGAAGACTGAAAATGATCTGCTGAATAAATTCAATGATACACCTACTAAGCTAGATAAACAAATAATAAATTAAAGAAGGAACAAAGAGACCAGAGGACATGGATACACTGGTAAGACTACTTTTCAAGTTGGACAATGGAGAATCTTCTAGAACAAAGGAAATAAAAAATGGAGGAAAGTCTCCACCATAGGTAACACAAATAAATCTTGGTAATAAATCCTACAAACCTGTGTGTTTCAATTGTCATAAGGTGGGATATTTTGTAAATGTATGTAGGAGGAGAGATGTAAATAAAACAAGCACTTTTGATGGATACTAAATTAAAACTACAATAAGTATGGTCATACTACCTATGATTGTGGATCTAGACCAAGTAATAGATCTAGTAGCTTTGACGATTATTTTTACAAATGAAACAAATATGGTCACAAATATGATGAGTTTAGGTCAAGAGTTATCAATAAAAGGTCACTTGTGAACCAAGAAATGCCTTACCAAAGGGAAAGGCAAATTGATTTCACATACTCAGTTTGTGGTAACTATGGACACATATATATTAATTACACAATGAGGACAAAAAGAGGTAATCCATGACCCTAGACAAGTACTAGTATGTCATGATTTAATTGTCACAAGATTAGACATTTAGAAATTAACTTTAGGTTAAGGATCCAATCGGTAAACCATTCAAGAAATCATAAAGGAAAGAAAGATCTTAACATAGAAGAGGTCAACAAAGAGATGAACAAAAACTGGAAGAAGAAGGAAGACAATAAGAAATAATAGGAATCCAAATCTCCATCAGGAGTGGAGAATTCTTCATCAAACTAATCCTTTATGTGGCTTAAGGGGGAGAAAGTATTTTTGAATCCATCTTCGGACCCCCTACAAGTGTGGTAAGTTATATCAGCATATTAAGATGAAATAATGTAATTTGGAGTGCATTATGTAATTTTAATAAATTATATAATGTTTTGGTCATCGGTATTGAATTCTGGGTCAATCAGTGAAAAGGTTAGTAAAATAGGTAAGTGTATTTAATGCATGCATGCAAAGGTTGATAAAAAGGTTATTTTTAGATTTCACTCTTACCTTGAGCATTGTGAAATCTATTGTGGAGCTAAAGAAGCATTGAGTGAGCTACTTTTTGTAATCCAAGCGAAAACATGATATTGTTCATATTGATCTAAGAGAACAAATCGATTGGGTGTTGTCTATTTTATAAGGAAGAACCCTAGTTTCGAATAGTTTGAGGTATTTATTTGTTATCTACTTGTGTGATTGACAATTTGAGATAGCTACTCCTAAATTGTCTTATATAAATAATAGACCATGACTGAAGCTCAAGAAACATTCATTCAAATCTATAGAAAATGACCTAATGGGTTCCCTAACTAGGGTGCCCTATGGTGTAATGCATGTAGAGGATGTTAGAGCTTATATTCATTATAAATTGGAATATTTAGGATTATCAACAATACATGAACATTAGGAGATGCTATATGATGATAACATGGTGTTGAAAGATGAGCACAAATGTATAGCAGAAAAAGGTTTTCATTATGGAGATAGATATCCCAATGAATTTGAGATGACCAGGTTAGATATATCATGATAAAAAATCATGATCAATTCATGTGATTTGATTAACCATATAAGATTACTAAGGAGGTAATTCATGCAGTAACCAGTCTATGCTCAACAGGTAATGTACGTGTTCTTTGAACCATTCTGAATGAGGAAATGACCGGGCTGATGAAATCAAAGTGGGATGGTTGTGTCATGACTATGAATGACATTATAGATGAAGAGGTAAAGTATTCTTTTATGGTTATTGGATATAAAGTATATGATTCTAGTAGAATGAACAACATACCTGGTATTTCTATTCATACTACACATATGATGATTAAGGAGAATCAAGATTTTGATTTGCCAGAAACTTTGAGAGAATAGTTAATGGTGAATTTGGATGAGATTAAGAAGCATAAGAGGCATAAGTGTAAGTATGGTCAAGTAATCATGTGTTTGTTTTTCTACTTCTAGAACATGTTCCCTGGTATCACTAACATCACATGGTCAAATAATTATCCAGATTTCATTCAGATAAACAGTTGTATTAGGATAATGGGAAAATGATTTTACAAGAAAGATATGGGGATATTTCAATGTTTTACATAACATAATGCATGAGAAGGAAATAATTCCATATTCTATTGTGGAGAAGTACAAAGATACAATATGCTTTATGGTTGACATAGATACTTGTATGATGGAAGTAGTTGAGCGAAGGACCTCATGGGTGATGCCTATGGGTTATGAAGTGGAAGGAGATATTTTGACTATCTATGTAGAGAATTGTTTGGCTCAACCGATAGATCCCAAGACTCCAAGGCTTGGGACTTATGAATAAAGGTCACTTAAAGTACATCGTTACTTGATGAAACTAGTTATTGAGAGAAAAGTGAGAAAAGATGTTGAACAATTCATGACTCAGAAACGTTTGACTAAGGAAAAAATAGAGAAAGAAAGTACAAAGAATGTTGCAAAAAAGTATGTACATCTAGTGTAACTAGAAATGTAGAAGTTAAATTTGTTGGTGTAATCAGTATGCCCCAACTGGTTAATAGACTAGAAGTGAAACACATATCAAGAAGGAGAAACCTTCTCCTCCTATCATAACAAAGAAGAAACCAGCTGAGAGTGCTAAGCCTAAGGCTACAATAGTTAAAGAGACACAAAGAAAAAGAAAGGTGACATGGAAAAGAAAGAAATAAAAAACACAAAGAGAAAAGGAATTTGTTGATGAAGATAGTGAGCAAACATAATCAAACAAAGATAAGAAGGAATTAAAAGCTAGATGGAAGAGATCCAAAGTGGTAAGTTCTCCCACAACTAAATATATTGACTCTCAATCTATTAAAGTTAATTTTGGAAACTTTATCTCTATTGAAAATATAGTGATAGAGTAAAACACTATGGTACATTAGTTGGTGTTAGAAAGTTCTATAATAAGGTTAATGAATAAGACCAAATGTTGATTGAAGATATTGTAGTTTTTAGCATGCACATATTAATCAAAGAGCCTATTGAATTGTAGGGTCAAATTCCTGCTGTAACATATGAAATGGATGTCACCAAAATGTAACGGGGAAAAAGTTTGGTTAATAGGAGGGTTTGAATTGTTAATTGTGATTGTGATTAAGGGAAGATAAGATGCTCCTTTATTTCACCCTCAAATACACAAATAGGAGATCCAATTTTAATCAACCCCAAAGGGTTAATACACAAATGAATCCATTATTTGGAAAGAGACCAAGAAAGGGGATCTTAAATTCTATAAATTAATTGATTAATATGATTAATGACAGTAATTGAAAAGAATAGGAGAAAGTACCAACCTTCCAAAATGGCAGATCAAAGATTGCTATTTTCTGAGATCTGTAGACTGTTTCTGGAGATGCTGACAGTTGATACCGAACCAGAACACAGAGACAGACAAAACCCATAAATCTTTTTTTGTTCTGATGTCATCTTATGAAAAAGGTTGACCCTGTACCACTTTTTCCAACTCAATCTACTCAAATCCAAAAGTGTCCCTATTCACACAGTCTGAAAGAAATCTGAAAAGGGTATCCAGATTTGGCCTTGGATTTATAGTCCCAAACCTATACCTACAAGAAAAATGTTTGTTTGTTGGGGGAAAGGGGTTTGCCCTGGTCAAACCCTGGTTTTGGAATTAACCTTAATATATGTAATTAAAAATTGCATAAAGAATAACAAAGCAAAACTCAAATTCACCTTGCTTGTAATGTCCTTGTGGCGGATTTGAATCCATGGATCCAAAAGTATGCTTCAAAACATGGAATGTAGAATGGAAGGATGTCTTCA
>MU228394.1:207234-247836 GCA_018584345.1 Thuja plicata | reverse complement strand
ATCCCACGAGTTTCATAATGGTATCCTCCAGAGTATCCATTTGTAGCATCAGCACGCAGATACAACATTAACCAAGGGTACTTCTTTGAAGTCTTCAATGTATGAGAAAATACCCAGCTCCCAGTTGCAAGGTTCTTTTCCCATCTCTTCTTGATTGTAGATCAGCATCCAAGTCATAGCTTCCATAAAAACTGCCAGATACAGTGTTTCTTGGTTGAATTTCTGACCAATTGTGGTACACAAGGGGCTGATTCATGCAACCATTACCGAAATAGGGGAAAGTTCATGTAGATAGTGCCCGCTCCCGCCCGTGCCCAAAATGAAAGCGGAAGTCATGTTCAAATGAAATGCATTTCTTTTTTTTTTTCACTTTTATGCCCCGTGTTGGTCGAAATTTCGACCAACACATAGTTGGTCAAAATTTTGACCAACACGGGATGTGTTGGTCAAAATTTTGAGCAACACGGGGCATAGAAGGAAAAAAAAAGAAAATTTTAAAACCATTTTGCACTTTGGTCGAAAATTTTGGTCAAAATTTTGGTTCAAATCTACTAGTGTTTTAAATCATCAAACTTACCTCTCAAGCTTTCAAATTTGGCTCTCAGTACATTCATATCACCTCCATAGATGGTTGTAAGGACATCCCACATCTGCTTTGCGCTTGTATAATCTTTGATGTCCTCAAATTCATGATAGTTCAGAGATGATGCAAGTTCCAGCATTGTTTGATTATGTTCATACTTCTCTCTTAGTTGTGCAGCATTCAAAACTCCAGTAGGGGCTACATATTCTGTTTCAATATGTCATTTAGTAGAATCACCAATACCAGCCAGGTGAAGTTTCATCAAACTTTTCCATGCAGGAAAGTTTTCCTTGTTGATCTTCGGTCCATCCCTTTTATACATCTTGATCTTTATTTCCAAGTACCTTCAAACTTTTTCAAGAGAACACAGGTTTGATACCAATTGTTAATATGAACTCATAATAACTGAGAGGGGGGGTGAATCAGTTATCCTCAGGTCTAGATGTGCCCATATAAAACTTTAAATCAACTTCAACAACTCAGATCTGCACAACAGTAATAAATAATAAAAGTGTGTAGTTTACTGTACTAATGAAATAAGCTTGCAGAAACTTAACAGCAAAACACAACAATAAAATTCACACATTTTGACACCATAATTTAACGTGGAAACTGAATATGGGAAAAACCACTAGTGGAATGCTACCAAAATTTTACTCTTTTGAAGTAATGTCGTGTGAGGAGCCAACCCTGTTAAAGGTTACAAAACATACTGTCAAATATGACCTGGTTAAAGGATTTAATCACCCTGTTAGGAGTGGCCTTGTTAGAGGACTTAGAACATTCCATTCTGAATGTCACCTTGTTCAAAGGATTTATACAGTGACTGTTAGGTCAACCTGGTTAAAGGATTTGAACTGATACAATGGTTAGAGAGTAATCAGCAGGTGTGATCTGATTCATACAACTTACTTTGCAAATCCAGATCCAGTTTTAGCTCTAATGTTAATTCACTGAGTGGCCTCCATTTTCATCTCAAACTTCAAATCTGCTTGGAAATTTGTCAAGCAATCTCTCTCTGCTTCTCTGCTCAACCTTCTCTGCTAGGTCTTGCCAATCGGTCAATTAACCATGCAACACTTTGCATTCAACTTCTCCTTGCACTTGGATACAATAATAATAACCGCAGTAGGTTATATTATACCTCTTCATCTAGGTCAGATAAATCTTTTGCCACTTAACCAAGATCGTAGATCTTAGGTTAGGTTAGATCCAACGGATCTTTCCATCTTTATATTTAATTTACTTCTCCAATACAGTCATTAATTAACCATTGAATCCATGCGCTAATAACGGTTTCTTGTGCATTAAATGAATATGGACCAATATTAATTAATAATGCATATCCCAATAAAATCAATTATGTCGTCCATAGATCCCAAATCTCATTAATAATCAAAATACTGTTGCTCGGCCTTTCGCTGTCTCCCTCGGCATTTTATAGGCTCTCGGCATCATCTTTGCTTTGCTCGGCATCACCTTTCTCTTTGCTCGGCATTGACCTTCTAGTGAACTGTCAGTGCTAGATAAACAATGTATCACTTTGCCAAAGTGCCAAATGATCAAGTACCCTAGTTTATACTCATAACTCAACCATTTCCTTGGTCTTCTTGTTATCCCATTCTTTTCAAATCTTCATCAATCAATGGATAAGGTACTCAAGCATACATCGATAGTCTCACCAGTTAAGGTTTGACATCAATGACAAAATAACAATTGTCTACATTGTAGCAATCTTTCCAACAAATATTGCACCGACAGTTGTGATTTTAAAGTTATTCTTGTTGATGACGACTACCCATAATTGAATGAAATGTATCTTAATTCTAAAACATAATTAATTAAGCGGTGCATCAATAAAACATGACTTAGTGCACAAGTATTGGTCTTACTTTTTTTTTAAGGCCTTTTTGAACACCTTGACAAAAAAAAAATGTTGATGTGACATCATATCTAGAGCCTTGAAACCTTAGTTATAAGTAAAGAACTTGATTTTTTATTTCGACATAAAATTTTAAGAAGAATAAAGTTTAGATGCTCAACTGCTCAACTCAAAGATATTTCTACTTGACTCCTCAACGAAGAGATATTTTTGTTGATATTTCTCGAAGATATTTCTGCTTGACTCCTCAACGAAGATCATCTCAAAGATATTTGTACCATCGTATGGCCGCGAACAGCTAATGGGTTTAATCTTGTATTAAATAATGATGGCACATATCCTGATCCAATTAACGAATTGCTTAAATTGCAAGCAAGGAAATGGAGACTACTACATAGGATGACATTTCTATTTAGCAACAGTCACAGTAGCCGCCGCTACAGAAGCTTCGTACAAAGCATAAATTATTTATTAAGAGAAAACAGAATAATGAAATCTTTCAAAATAGTTAATTCACAGTGGAATTGGATGCGATGTGTTTCTTAGTACAAATGTTTGTAATATCAAGATAAAGGTGATGTTTTAAAACTATGAATGTTATTTCCACACCGAAATAAAACACTCTTAAATGAAAACGACGTTGATTATCTCAATCATATATTTATTCAGATTTTCACTCAAAAGACTTTTTACATTCCATACAAAGTGTAAACCTCTTTCTGAAACTCATTAATCACGTTAAGCTGTCCCCCCATAACTGAAGGAAAGAGTTTATTCAAAGTATATGCATTTCAAACATTTTAGATTTAAGTAAATGTGAGAAAACGACGTCCCAATCACATGCAAACCATGTTCGTCCAATAACTCGTACATATGTCATCGTGGGGCTCATTTTTCAAGCATATCGAGTCTAATCTTCAAATTGTTCTTTGACATTTCCGATACAAAAGGTGGGACAACTCATATCAGCTTTATGAAAAGCACCGACTCAATTGCACGCAAGCATTTGCTATTGGTGGGTCTCAATCAGAACCATCAACGAATCATTAATGGTAAAGAAATTCAGATCTCAATATCATTTATGATAGTTTTGGAGTCAAAGAAGCAGGTACAATATGGTTCATAAGAATCCACCACATACAAAGAATCTACAGCTAAATTATGACGCAACATCGTAGTCTATAGTGCGAAAATTAGCTTCTATTTGTCGTAACCCCGACAATGAAAAGAAATTAACAATTGGAAACATTGGCTACTTTATTGGCGTCATTATAAACTAATAGAAGTATTGTACAACAAGCTAAGCAGTATGGAGGTCCACTTTATAGTGAAAAATACAATAAAAGTTTATTCAGAAATTGAGACTTTAGTGACTGTCGGTATTCCAATCGCCATCACACTAACAAAAACGTAGATATTGCTTGCACGTCTTTCAACAATGTTATTATGAAATTGAGACTTTAGTGATTGTCGATATTCCAATCGCCATCACACCGAAAAAAAATCTAAATATTGCTTGCACATCGCTTTCAACAATGTAATTTCTAATGCTAGTTGAGACATGTTGGAGTAACATGTTAGCCATTAGTGGAACCCTAAGTGCGGCACCATGTTAGAGTTAAAATAATTTCAAATTATGTAACTTCAGTTAGGTTGATCTCTACTGTTATTTGATTATATATAGAACCTTCAGCAACTCGACCAAGCAAGCTTTTCTTTTTGTTACCTAAAGTTTTTGATATCGAAAAAGTGTTTCATCTCCATATATAGTTTGGCGTTTTTAATTTATCTATAATGTCAAAATGTTACTTTGTAAGCTTTACTCTGGTGCTCTTTACATTCATGGTCTTGCTCGATTCTCTGGCATGGGCGGACCTGCAGAAATACACATTCGTTGTAAGTAGATTTTAATATTATTGTGCTTCTTAATAAATAAATAAAATTGTTATACTATATGGAATAAAACTTGATGATTTCTTGTAGTTACCTGCTAAATTTGAGCTTTCAGTCAAGTCAATATTGTTAATTAGATGACTTATATGGTAGAGAGAATCTAAGGACACTTGATTGTTGTATTGATTGAGTTTTTTTCTTTATGTTTCACCTTGTCTTTATTGTGGGTTTAATCAATATTTAATATAATTGATGTTGGATACCTCAATAGTATGATAGAATAGGTTGAGATAATCTTTTTTCATTCGTTGATCATTATGCAGAGAACCCATATTTTTATTTTGGATTTCTAATAGAATTTTTTTTTTTTTTTATTGATTTTCGCAGCTTGAATCGACAAGTATTACTCGACTATGTGGGACATATAGTCAAGTCACAGTGAATGGGCAGCTTCCGGGTCCAACTCTTTATGTCCGAAATGGAGACACACTTAATGTTGTAGTTTATAACAAAGCCCAGCACAATGCTTCCATCCACTGGTAAATATAGCTCTTGTAGACTGTCAATTCAATTGATGATTGAAGTGTTTTTACCAAGAATTTGATTTTCAGGCATGGAGTGAGGCAGATTCGCAACTCGTGGGCTGATGGGCCAGGGTACATTACACAGTGCCCCATCCAACCAGGGGAAAAATTTACCTACACATTCACCATTATTGGACAGGAAGGAACCTTGTGGTGGCATGCTCATGTGTCATGGCTCCGTGGAACAGTTCATGGAGCAATGGTCATCCTTCCAAAGAAGGGCAGCTCTTATCCTTTTACCCAACCCCATGCTGAACTTCCTATAGTGCTAGGTAATGGAAAGTAGGACCTTATGCAAGATATCATATTTATTCATCAAGTTAGCTTAGTCTTTCTTCAGCTATTAAGATTTCACCAAGCTCTCTAACTAATACAGAAAAGTTAGAATTTTCATTTCGACATGTTATGCAGTTAAAAGGATTTTTTTTTAGATTATATTAAAATTGGGAAGTTGTCAATGGGTTTATGATTTCGTTGTGAAATTGAATATTTTAAAGTTGTTAATAGATTATTTTGATTTGTTAGTGAAGTTCAATAGTTCTAAATAGTCTATTGAAAATCATGTCTTGTTGAGTATGATGATGACACCATAAGAGATGAGGATGAGGATGAGGATGAGGATGGATCAATGCCCCCAACAACTTTGGTAGAATCTACACTATTTAATCATTAGATCTCACCCAAATAAAGTTAATCAAAAATTATATTCTCATTTTGATCTTAAAAATTGCTTTCTCTTAACATATGCCCATCGCTATTATATTTCATTTTTTAAGTTAAATAATGTATTGTTAGATTTTTTTATCTAGATATGTTATGATTTCTAGAATATTTATCTAGACATGTTATATAAATAAAGGTAAAAAGTTTCTTTTAGATTATATTAAATTGGGGAAGTTGTCATTGAGGCTTTGATTTGATGGTGAAGTTGAATGGTTCAAAGTTGTTGGTGGGTCCTTGAAATGTTGGTGGAGATGGAAGTTGAATCATTCTAAATCAAAGTCTTGTTAAGTGTACGACAATAACACCATAAAAGATAAAGGTAAGATCATGTCCACAAAAACTTTGATAGAACCAATACTCTTTAAGTTTAACCAAAAATAGTTAACCTAAAACTCATATTTCCATATTGATCATGTTGATTTTGAAATTTGTTTTTTCTAAACATATGTTTAGACCTGGCACTAATACATTTATTTTTTTAATCAAAGAAAATTCTCTTAGACAGTAAATATTAAATACATCGTCGGCCACAATTATATTTCTTTTTTTTTTAAACTAAAAAGGGTAATGTTAGGAACTATATATTTATTCTACCACAAAACGATATTATTTACCCAAACCCCCAAACGACAAGTCTTATGTTCATCTCAACTTTTTGAAAGCATTTTCTTACACGTTTTATTCTTAAGAGTTATGTTTCGTACTTTTTCAAGTGGAATCTTTCCATATGTCACGTTACTTTTAGGTTTGTAATTGGAATAGTAAAGCGGGAGTTATTTTGTCCATGGAATCCATCACGATTCAAATTAATAAATTTGAACAGGGGAGTGGTGGAACAGTGATCCCGTTGAAGTCGAAGATGCATTAAAACTCAGTGGAGGCGCACCCAATATCTCAGACGCTTTAACTATAAATGGACAGCCAGGAGACCTCTATAACTGCTCAACCTCAGGTACCCTAACCCTAAACCCTAAATCCCAATCAAGACATTAATCAACTCTAATGAAATTCTATGTATGCAGGAACGACAAATTTCTCTATAGTACGGGGACAAACGTATCTTCTTCGCATCGTTAATGCTGCAGTCAATAATCACCTCTTTTTCAAGATCGCATCACACAATCTCACAGTGGTAACCGTGGACGCCTCCTACACAAAGCCATACACAACAGACATTCTCATGTTAACATCTGGTCAGACTGTAGATGCTCTTCTCACAGCCAATCAATCACAAGCTAAATACTACATGGCCGCCAAAATATACACAACTCAATCTGAAGGGAATTTTATCAACATCTCAACAACCGCCATTCTGAACTACGTGGGCTCCAATTCATCTGCCACTCCAATCCTTCCAGACCTTCCAATATACAACAACACCGACACAGTGACCACATTTACCCGATCCCTACGAAGCCTTGCTTCACAGGAGCATCCGGTATCCGTTCCCCAAAGCATAAGTGACAGTAGCATCATAACCGTAGGACTCGGTGTACTTCCTTGTGTCACCAACGTTAACTGTAGCGGTCCTAACAATACCACATTGAGTGCCAGCATGAACAATGTATCTTTTGTGCTGCCAGATATAGACGTTCTGAAAGCTTACCACTTTAACATATCAGATGTCTATACCACAGACTTTCCTTCCAACCCACCCGTTGAGTATGATTATACCGGCGATGTGGACAATTCTCTGTGGGCGCCGATTTCTGGCACAAAAGTGAAAGTGATTGAATATAATGCCACAGTTCAGATTGTGTTCCAGGCAACCAATATTTTTCAGGAAGACAACCATCCCATACATATTCATGGGTATGATTTTTATATTGTAGGAGAGGGTTTTGGTAATTATGATAATGCAACAGATCAAAGCTCTTTCAATTTGGTCGATCCGCCTCAGCGAAATACTGTAGGGGTTCCTGTCAATGGATGGGCTGCTGTCAGATTCAAAGCTGACAATCCAGGTAATATATAATGTTACAATTTTTTCACGGTTCTTTAGGTAAAATAGGGCTTGCAATCGTAATTTGAAAATATGTATGGAGAACTTAAGGATTGTTGGATTTGTGCAGGTGTTTGGTTTGTACATTGTCACTTTGATGACCATGTAACATGGGGGTTGAATATGGTGCTTCTGGTTAAGAATGGCCCCACTGTTTTGGAAAGTTTAATCTCTCCTCCTAATGATCTTCCTGCATGCTAGAGCAAGTTCCATGTCAGATTAGAGGCCATGCTTTAGGATATATGCAATTCTGTTGTGAATTGGTTCATCATTATGATCTAGTCAGTGATGTTTAGTACGAGGAAACAAGGATAAAATTCATCCTTTATCTTTAGTCTAGATATGTATGTCATGTAGAGCATTTTCTATGTGTTTTTTAAGTTGATTAAATCAAATATATATTTTAGGAAAATAAATATAGATAAGCTAGTAGTATCCACAACACATGGAAGACATATATGATAATTGCAATTGCAATTTATTTGTTAAGAATATTCTCCACATTTCTTGAAAATAATACATATTGAGAATATTTGAGAATGTGATTTTTAGACATGTTTTGTTTTTTGAACAAAAATTATCCGTTTATAATTAATATTAACAAAATCTATAATTTTTTAATATGTTTGAGAACTTATTAGTAAACGATTTTTATAGTTTGAAGTGAAATGAAAAACCAATTCTAGTAACATCAACACAAATTACAATTATCAGCATAAACCATAAAAAAGGATTGGAGATGAATCCAACTAAACTAAAACCACATATTTGATACTGAACATTAACAAAATGTATGCCTTTGATTCAAATAAGTTGAAATAGGTCTAAAACCGATACTATATAAATCTTAAACTATACCAAAACCTTGAAGACCAAACCACATAATCGACATCAATAATTAAAAGTTTATCAATGGTTCATATAACAGTTATTTAATAGTTATAAAATAATCTACATAAAAAATTAAATAGTTATAAATGGTTCATATAACACTTATTTAATAGTTCTGAAATGACAACGTCAAGACTACATGAAGAACACTTCGTTGTAATGATGTAAATACATTACATATTATTTTTGGAAGTGATGACGATATACTTCTTCCACAAAACTTGGAAATGCAGGCACTTTTGTATATGTCTCCTTAACCTTGTGTACAACATCTTTCATTTTAATTATTTCAAGCTCTTCAACATAATCAATGGACAAGGCAATGTTTTCAATATCTTGAAGAATTTTTTAGCAACACTTTAAAATAGATCTTGTGCACTTGTCAGTAGGTGTTTCAAAAAAATAGTAGGGTTGGCAGAGGTGTCTAGGCTTGCCTCAACAATTTGCGATTGAATATTTCCCAAGCATTGACAAATAATTAATTCAATGTAAATATATGATTTTGGAGATCAAATTTAACCATAAATAGCGAAAAAGTAAAATTTACATTTTCAATTTTTCATATTTATATATATGCAAGTACTATGGATGCAAGTGTTTTAAAGTGTATTTAATTTTAAGTTTATATAACTATCTGTATATATGATTTAGGAGATTAAATTTAAACATGGATAGTGAAAAAGATAAATTTTCAATTAATATCATTTAGTAAGGAAAAAACATATATTTTCATTATTAAGAAGAGCTACAAATAGACATTTAACTAATAATATATTACTTCAAAGATATAGTCATTGATACAATTGTGAACAAAAGTACAAATACTTCATTATTCTTCTAAACATTTGAGTCTATTTCCTTCAGCCTTTCATTTTCAAAGTTGTATGCCATTTTTCATTTTCTCATAACGATCATATGTGAATGGTGGCGATATTATGAGACCTTGTAGAGACTTTACATGAGATACAACCACAAATGTCAAACCTAATCTTTCTTTTGGCCCTATATCAATTGTAGATTTTGAAAGAGTCAGTCCCTGATATTTATGAATTGTCAATGCCCATGCCAATCTTAATGGAAATTTAAGTGTTCTACCCCTTTGTATTGGTATTATTAGAACTATATTTGGGTGATGATCTTCAAATGATATTCCAGAGTTATTGTAAAATTTAACCATAACATATGTTTTTTTTTTCTAAACAAAAGTGTGCTAGCCACTAAATATATTTATTAATAGAAACTGGTTCAAGAGCTCATCCGGGAAAGAACCAGTAAGAAAACCCAGATTCCTTAGTCAAATACAATAATTACAATCAAAGACAAATTCACCATCTAGATGCACAAAAGTTGCATAGTACCATATTAAGACCTATTGGCCGGTGCTGCTCATCGATACTGGTAGTCGGTTATATCTGCTAGTCGAAACCACATGTCAGTTATGTCGGTCGATCCGTCGATGACCGATAGCCCTGTTCATCAGGTTTTTTGATTGATGTCAGTTATGGTTATCGTCGGTGGTGGATCTAGTCATCGTCGGTGTCAGTTCTAACCATTGTCGGTGTCGAAGCTTGTCATCGTCAGGGAAAATTAACATCGATATGGGTACCATAAGTCATGGTGGCTGTCCCATAAAAAAACCCAAAAAAGGAGACCACGTCAGTGTCGGGACTAGTCATCGTCGAGGAACATTAGCACCGATATGGATGCCTAAAGTCATGGTACCCATCCCATGTAATCACTCCACATTCAAAGTATTTACAACTCATAAGCTGACAAAAATATGCCTAGAAGCCAAAAAAGGATTTACAAAAAGATATTAGCCGAATATATGCCAAAAATGATTTAAAATATCTCTTTACAACCCGCTTGTTTGGAATTAATCCTCCATGATAGCTGGATGTTCTTGCTGGCAAACCACAGTAGACGGCTAAGCGTGGCCCATATTTGGAATTTTGGTAACCTAGCCGCCGAGCTCCTCCTCTTGCTAATCATGAAGGGTATCCTGTAAAACAAAACCTGCATTTGGGTGTGTGCCCAAAACATATGGCAAATTAAGGTCTAGGACATGAGTTGGGGGCGCAGTGTATTCCAGGTTGGAAACTTGAGCCATTCTCTGATTAAGGGTCCGTAATGAAACATTTGGAGACCCGAGGATGTCAAGCAAGGCATAGAAAATACGTTTAATATTTGCTTCAGTTTCTTTTCCCAAGGCCTTGATTACAGTTAGCAAAGTGTTTTTCACAAGTCAGAAGCTCTGTTTTTCTAGGGATTTCTTAATTCTCTCATATGTAGTCATACATTCATGATTAGAGAGTAATTGAGAATGGGAAAACAATCCACCGATGAGGACAGGTTCAAACCATAAGTTATATTTATGGATTGCTAACATCAGCCGATTACCTCTAATATATTTCTGAAGAATAACCTTATTTGCAATCAGAAGCAAGAGGTCTACAGACTGGAGTAGGTCCATTGCATTTGATAAGAAAATTGAAACAACTTGAGATGGGAAGGTAACCTGTTTTGCTCTTGGCGCGAGTATATGTTCTCCAATTACTTACGGACGGCTCTGCAGATCCCTGGAGTGTGGCATATGAATATTTCTTCTAGCTGGTAGTCATCAATTCAAGCAGGGAGGTGTATCTCTGATTCATCTGGAAGAAGAAAGATTCTATAATTTTGTGGTAGTAGGTCTTCATGTAAAATCCCACAGGAAGCACATTTCGGAAGTTCACCATTGGGGGTTTCCATCCTGGCGATTGAAGATGGGTGCTGCTAGAAGTCGGAAGCTGCTCTGTATTTCCAATGAGATTGTTGTGCTCTATTTTGCATAGATAATTTGAAGTTACCAACATTAAGCATTAATGGAGACTTAATGAGCTGTATTTTATGTCAGCATTTGCATAGTGTGAGATCTTTCATCGCATCTAGAGGTGAAAGTGATGAGATTCAATTTAATGGCCTTAAAGATCTTGGGGATTGAAGGTACTATCTAGATCCATTGGTGGTATTCCACGTGTCCACCGTGCACGTGTGAAGCCAACAAAAGAGCTGGTAATTAATAAGGCCATGTGATTTTCTGATTGCCCGTATTCTAACTTTATATCACGCAAACTCAATCTATCGGCTGGGCTAATTTTCTAAATCTCATATGTTGTTGCCGTGTGAATTTATCATTGCTGAGCATTTTGCTGACTTCATTGTCCTTTTATTTATGCACCGTGAGTTGGCATTGTAATGTCATTTAAAATGAGCTTTTGCAATTCAATTTTGCTACTGATGAAATCCTGAGGACATGTGTCATCAAATTCAAACCCATCACATCCCAAGTTAGAGAGGTAGTCTGCAACCTTGTTCTCTTCTCGTAGGGTATGGGAGATGAAAGTGGTTGGGAAAGAATCTATGAGTGTCCAGGTTTGTTGAAGAATGTAACTTAGTTTCCAGTTATGAATCTCCCGTTTAATGCACGCATTAATGATAACCATAGAGTCACCTTCAATATGTATGTTTTCAAATCCTCCTTTTTTTGCCAGTATCAATCCATGGAGTAAAGCTTGTGCTTCTGTAGTATTGTTAGTTCCTATAGGTAGTGGAGATGCCATGATGGCCAGTACGTCACCTTTGTGATCTCTAATGCATACACTAATCACTTATTGGCTCGGGTTGCCTCTTGATGCATTGTCAAAGTTGATTTTGACAGTTTTTGGCTGAGGGGGAATCCAATGAGTGGATTCACGACATGATGTTTGGATGGCCTACTCATGGTGACCCCATCCCATTGGTACATGAATGCCTTTCCATACCCGAATGATTCAGCTGTCCCAGCTTGTTAGAATTGGATTACATTTGGTCTTACTATGACTTGCATTTACTACTTCAGATATGGAGTTATCTATACCAGTCTGGATAGATTCTAGTGAGGAAGAATTCTGTCGAAATATTCTCTTATTTCTTTCCCACCACAAAGACCAAACAACTATGTCTAGAATACACTTCCAAAGACTAGAGAAAAGCGAGTTTTCATAGAGCACTGGCCACGCTTGGAAGAGACCCCATAATGTATTGGGAAGGGGAGAGGAGTAATTCAATTTGCCAAGAACATATGTCCAGCACTGTTGTGCAAAATGACACTTTAGTAAGAGATGGTCAACATCTTCTAGTTCAAGATCACAAAGCAAACATTTGAATGGTTGAGAAATGTGAAGTTTGTTTAACCAATCACTAGTGAGTGCTCTCTTTCTCAAAGCTATCCAAGAAAAACACCTAGCTTTAGGGAGGGTTACTTGATTCCAGCAAAATGAGAATGCTCAATGCGGAACTTTGTTAGTTTGCTGCTGCTGGATAATTCTGAAACCATCTTTGATGTTGAATGGCCCATCCTTAGCTGGAGCCCACAGAAGTCTATCCTCTTTATTTGAGAAGATAACCACCTTGCCTTGGAAAATTTGATTCATTCTATCTCTATCCTGTGAAGAGATGGGAAGTTCATCCGGGTCTTTCCAAATAACTTTATTGGAAAATAGGCATACTACAGATATATAATCAACTAGGTACATTCCCCAATTTGCTTTAGAGTTTAGTGCCAATTCATCTTGTTGTCTTGTTTGAAGTAAGGGAGGTGAACCATTCCAGGAGTCTCTCCAAAATTTAACTTTTTTCCCATTGTTTACCTCCCATGTAATATATTTAGTAACAATGTCTCTCGATGCCATCATGAAATCCCAAATGGCAGATCCTTTAGGAGGGTCCCTGATAGTGAAGATTCTGGAGGGGCAGGCAATGTATAGATATTTCCACTACATAATTTGGCACCACTTGTTTTCTAGTTTTTGGTACATTTGCCAAACAAGTTTTTCCCCAAAGGCTTTGTTCTGATTTGACAAGTCATGTATGCCTGCCCCTCCCAGGGCTTTCACCTGTGCCATTTATTGCAAGGAAATAAGTGGAATTTTCTTTTCTCCATTAATATTTCCAGTCCAAAGAAAGTGGCGGATTAGCTTTTGGATTGTCTGAATCACTGAAGGGGGAGCTTTCAGTACTGAAAGGTAGTAATTAGGAATAGCAGCTAGCACTATTTTAATTAGGAGTATTTTCCCTGCTAGTGATAGCGATTTCATTTTCCAAGCCACTATTCTGGATTTAATTCTGTCAATGATTGGAGACCAGTATGTACACTTGTTTGCACACATGAAGAAAGGAATGCAAAGGTATATAGATGGTAGGAAGTCAATTGTAAAGCCCATAATATTGGTAATTCTATTTGAGATAATTTGATTGGTGTTGAAAAAATATATTTTGGATCTTTGGGCATTTATGACTTGTCTAGAAGCTGCATAATACAGATCCATGGTCTGTTTGATTTGTTTTGCCTCTCTAATATTTGAGGCTCCAAATAGAAGAGTGTCATCCGCAAATAGAGAGTGAGTGACTGATAATTCTGAATCCCCTATTTTTGAACCTATCCAAAGGCCAATAAATTTTTGAGCATTAATGTATCTGTTGAGAGCTTCAGCCATTAAAATGAAAAGGACTGGGGATAAAGGGTCACCTTGTCTAATTCCTTGCATGGATGGAAAGTAACTGGCTGGGACCCCATTGATTAACACTGAGAACCTTACCCCTGAAATACAAGCTTTAATCCATTTACACCAGCTATCCACGAAGCCAAATTTTTTAAGTACATTAATAAGGAAAGTCCAATTGACTTTGTCATATGCTTTCATCATGTCTACTTTAATGAAAAAAATTGGTGACTTGCTTGTGTTAATTGAGTGCAAAAACTCATGTGCTACCATTGCACCCTCCGTAGTGTCTCTTCCTAGGACAAATCCTCCTTGTTCAAGAGAAACTAGTTTTGGGATCATCTATTGTAATCTCAAGTATATTCCCTTTGTAATGATTTTATATATTGTGTTGCAGAGTGAAATTGGTCTAAAATATGAAAATGATTTGGGAGCTTTGATCTTGGGGATTATCGCAATATTTATATTGTTAAAATATTTTAGCATACCTCTACTTTTCCTTGCTTCTTCAATCACTTTGATAGCTTCCCATCCTATCAAGTCCCAGAATACTTGGTAGAAAAGGGTTGTGAATCCATCAAGCCTTGGAGACTTGTCCAAGGGCAAAGAAAATACAACTTTTTTCATTTCTGTCATAGTGAAAGGTGCCATAAGATCTGCATTATCAGCTGCTATAATGATTGGAGGAATACCTTGCAAAATTTCTTGGAGTTTCTGATCTGCAGGTTCTTTTGGGTAAGGTGATGTGAGTAGGTTTTCAAAGAAGTTGACCCCTTCCTGCTGAATACCTTCAGGATCCGATACAACGATTCCATTGCCTACTTTATTAATGGAAAATATGCGATTTGCAACTCTTTTCTGTTGTGCAGAGGCATGGAAGTATTGAGTATTTTTGTCACCCTCTTTTAGCCATAATTCTCAAGATTTTTGACTCCAGTAGACCTCTTCTCTTTTGTATAAGTCTTCCCATTCTTGCTGGAGTTGTTTCTGCTTCTCAAAATTGTCCTTGTCCATACCTTGTTTGAATGTCGTCTCAAGAATGTCAGTGAACTATTTCTGGACCTTTTCTTTTTCTTTGAAAATATTTTTAAAAGTCAGCTCATTCCATTTTTTGATATGTTTCTTGACATACTTCAATTTGGTTGCAAACTGGTGCATTTTGGACCCTTCACACCAAGGTGCACTAATCCACCATTGATGAATAAGGGGTGAGAATTATGGATGATGGAGCCATATTTACTCAAATTTAAAGGTCGGCTGATGCTTGGCTCTCTGATTAGTTGTAGGAACTTGGAAGTAGAGAGAAATTGGAAAATGGTCCGAACTAGGCATGGCCAAAATTTCAGATTGGAAAGCAAAAGCTGAGAGATTCCATTCTTGTGATATTAAGAACCAGTCTAGTCTTACCCCAATGTGTGAGAAGTGGGGTCTTCTATTCGTCCATGTGAAGGATCTATTGTTTGGTTCTATATCCAAAAAATTATTATCTTCAACAAAATGCTAGAAATCTTGGATTATTTTCAGTGGAGGGCTAATTCCTCCAATTTTCTTGGAGGTTTTGAGTATAGCATTAAAATCACCTCCCATGATAATGTGTTGGTTCACTTGTGCTTGAATGTTATGTGTTAAGTTCATCCAAAGTCTCTGCTTATCAAGGGTTGTCATGGGGCCATATACATTAATCAAAATGAAGGCTAAGTCAAAAATTTTGATTGACAACATTTGAAAATGATCATTTTGTAATAAGAGCTTTCCTTGCACTGATTTGGGGTCCCATAATACTGGCAAGCCACCGGAGGCACCATTCCCTTGCATATGTATAGATTTCCATTTAGTCCATTTTCTTATTGTTTTGTCATAGCTGTCCTTTGAAAGCTTTGTTTCTTGTAATAAAATGATGTCAACCCTCATAAAATCCAACACTTGCTTGATTCTACATCTTTTGTCAGAGGCATTTATGCCTCTAACATTCCATGAGGCTATCTTCATTGTTGACAAGGAGATCCCTTAGACCTCCTTGTCACTATTTTCAAAATGGAAAATTTTCCATCTAGGGTGGACTGAATTCCTGCAGCTATTTCAACCTTGGTCTGTAATGATTTAGGTTTTCTACCCCTCTTCCTTGGCGATGGGGTAACCTGCTCTTTTTGATATGGCATTTTGTCAATTGATAATGTAAGATTTGGATCATAACCACCTAGTGGTATGTAAAGTTCTATGCTCTGGGTTTTTTGAAAATCCTGAAAGGAGCTTTCCTCAAGGCAACTTATAAATTCTTGGTCTATTTTTGCAGATAAGGGGGAGCTGGAAGACTTATCTAAGTTACCAGGCTGCAAGATTGGGGCTCGAACTGTAGATTGATCAAGGTATTTTCTTTGAGAGGGGATTTGATACCAATTCCCAGCAAATGCATTGATGTCATGGAATATCATGAAGTCCCCATATTGGTTCTGTATGATTTCTGAGGAGTTTGCATTATGAGATGCACACACTATATCTTTTGTCACTTCTGGGCTTTGGACTATATTTGAAGCAGTTTGAATGATTTCTAGGAACTGTTCAAAAAATAAAACATTCTCTAATTCTATTGACTCTTCTGGGCATTGTGCTTTGTTTTTTAATATAGATTTATGCTTCGTATCTGCATCCCTTTGGAGCTGGGAGGAGTACCTTGGTATACCACCTGCAATTGTTTGATCTTCCTCAAAAAAATCTCCTTCAGACATGGCATCTTCATGAATCATTTTAGAGGCTAGATTAGTAATCATGGAATCTATGTATTTCCTGGCCTTAAGAGCGACTACAACATTTTCATTAAGCGCTACCTCCATGTCCGACATTTTAATGGGGGATTCTTTGTACATTAGATTGTAGACAATATTGTCTATGTTCTGGAAGTATTTCTCAGGTTCTTCCCAACCGATGGCTTTATCCTTCCTCTCTCTATCGTAGCAGATGAAATATATATATCTTAAAGCAAAGAAGAAGTATATAGACACTTTGTATGAGGGTATGTAATCTTTTGAAGTATTTAAATTTGCAGGAGGCATATCTAGATCTTGTGAGAGTGTATCTATGAGATGTAGAGGATCTGAAGCCCATGCTTTGCAAATTGTTGGCTCTAAATAGTGGTCTTCACAAACCCAGATGTCATGGTGGATACCCCTATTACATTGAGATGTGAGGTGCCCGAGTTTGTCTTGCAATTGATAAATAGTTTCCGCACTTTGCAAGATGATTTGCTGGTCCCAACTGCCCCATTTTGAGTTGATCTTAATGTGGCTTGGTACTTTTTTGAAGCGGTCAATAAGGATACAAACCCTGGAAGCTCTATGAGGATTTTCAAAGGGGATGAGGTCATGTCTAATGAAAATTCCATTTTGGTTGGCCATTACTTCAATAATCTTTGGGTCTTTGTATTCTAATGGTAACAAGGGGAGGGCATACCAGAATGGGAAGAACTTGCAGGCTGAAAGGTTTGGTTTAAAGTTAGGGGACCAGTTTATTGTATACTGACCCAGGCCATGGTAGAACCAGCCTTTATTTTTATGAATAACATCCCTGTGCCCTGCAGATTTGAATATAGCTACAAAAAAACCCAAATCTGCTTCCAATTCCTAAACATTTGATATTCCTTCCCAATTTAAAAAAACCCACTCCCTTATCTCTGAAAAAGGTAAAGAGTTGGAGTAGAGCTTACCGAAGAGGGTTGTTTGCCGCAAGATGTTAACATGATTCTGAAGCATGTACTCAGGCAACAAGATGATAATCTCTTCTTGTGGTTCATGTAGGCCTCATGGTACATCCTTGGTAGCAGAGGCATGGTTATTGGGAACCTGTGTTTTCTTGGGTTGCCAGATCTGTCTACTAACACTTGGATTGATGGGTGCACTATGGGGTTTTTTAGAAAGAGGCATTTCTGCAAGGATGCCATGCCCAAATTTAATACCCTTTCCTGGAGGCTGATCCTCTACACATTCATCTGGCAATTTATCCAATTTTACTGGGGTGCCAGGGGGTGTTCCCATGCAGATGTCAAAAATTGATTGCTTGTGTTTTACAATCGTGGCCTATGCCTGCACTTGTTTTGTTGAGGTACATGATCTAATTTAAATGGGTGCTCCTGGTCTAATTTGAAAACCCGCCCATTTTCCATTTTAAAATTTTTTGGGAGATTAATCGTTGGTTGGATTTGGGTAACTTTTGGTTTAACCACTACTTGAAATGAGGATTCCCCCTGCTCGAAACTAGAAAAACCTTGAAAGTTGGAGGGTTGTTCAAGTTGGATCGGGGAAACCCTTTTCCTCAGAGGAAGAACCTTGTGTGATTTTTCTTTATGGCCTAGAGAAATGAGGAAATGAGGGTTCACAAAGAAGGGTTTGGCTGGCTGGACAAAAGCTTTCCCACAGAAAATCAATTTTTCAGCCGGAACGGAGCCCAGCCGATCGAGATCTGAGGCTACTGGTGGAATATTTTTCTTAGGGAAGGGAAATGATTCAAAACCTTTGGCCTGAATGTCATGGGTGTGAAGCCTGGCAGGCTACACAATAGGTGAACACCTAAAAAGATGTTAGAAACTATGGGCAAATGTCAGATCCTGCCCTATATTCTTGGATCTCTGAAAGTCTAGGTGAGGTGGAAGTTGCAAATGAGATCTAAGGGGTTCGTATTGTGAAGGAGACTTACTATATGGGTGAGGAGCTCTGTCAAAATATTGTGAGCATCCTTGCTGATATTTCTGATCCCACTGTCCTCTTGGGGTATTCCTTTGCCACACTACCTCTGGTCCTCTGCCGCACTACCTCTCTAGAACTCTGCCGCACCACCTCTCTAGAGCTCTTGGTGGATCAAGTGGTGCACTTCTTGTTTTGTAGACATTATTTCAAATATACCTCAATGCTCCATTTACAAGACCTGCCTCTACCCTAAGATTTAAAATCAACATTACTCTTGAATTGTTACTGATTAATAATTTAATATCAAGCTCACCATTTGAATAATATCCTATTGTATTCACACTTCCTATTTTATTGCAATTCTCCATGCAACAGGATGCTTCAATGAATATACCATTATCTATTTATGATTATAAACAAATTGTCATTTGTGGAGAACAAATGGACACAATTCTAAAACTGTTCATTTGTTTCAACTTTTAAATTGATTAGATTTCTCATCATAATCAATTTCCAGTCATCAATTTGTGGGTTTTCATCGCTAAGATTTGTCAATAGTTGATGAAATCTTAGTTGTTCAATGTTTTCTCCATCTTTCCTAAAACATTTATCTAAAGCAACTTCTATTTTTAATTCCTCCCACAATAAATTTCCTCATCTTTTTTTGTCATATGTCGGCCTATCATTCACTAGAGGTAATTGACCCATGTCTCCAACAAAAATAATAGATATACCTAAAACATAATAAAAATAAATATTTCAAAGTTGTACAGTATCTCTGTCATATTTAATACTTACATATTGTATTAAAAATAACATAAAATGGTAGTTGGTATTCATAAAATAGTAGATGTACCTACAAAAGTTTTATCTTAATCATGTAGAAATGCTTGCCTCAGTCGAGAATCTATGTTTTCCAATATATTGTGGCCAACAAAGCTCATTTCATTAATCAAAATATATTTGATGTGTCATTTCTTCTTGGAAACTTGTAAGATGTGTGCCTTCTAACTGAGAAAAATCTCTTCTTGGGAATCTTAATTTTGAATGAATTGTAAAAGCTCCAATATTGAATGCTACAACTCCCGTCGGTGCTAGCAAAAGAAAGGGAGAAGGACTTGGCATTGTTGCATTTTGAAGTGCTTCATGAATGACACCAATCAGATATGACTTTCTTGTACCCGTCGTTCCTTGAATTATCATTAATAAAGGCCCTCTATTTTCATTTCTATGGTAGTGTGTCATAATTATGTCCTTTGTCTTTTGTTTTTTATTGTTGAGGTTTGTGTAATTAATGCATTGTGGAATATTATCATTTATGAGACATCCATATTTCTTCATATTTTTAATGAAATTGATTGCTCCCATACTATACTCTTCACGTTGATATTCATTAAACCAATTAATATTTCTATCAATGTCTCTTCTCCCCAACATATCTATTTATGAAAACTTGCATATTTTGACCATTATGGAGTCTAGAGATGATTTCCCATTCAAGCTCTATGGTATTTCATGCAACAACTTCATCTTCTTCAATTTTAGAATTATTATTATTTTCTTCTTCCTCTATAATTATTTCTCTTTGCATATGCCAATTATTATAATTGAACGAGTCTCACTTTTCTATTATCGAGTTAGTGTCCTCACCAATATCTCTTTATATTTCATGAAATGGTTTGTATAGTAATAACTCTAATAAATAAACCTCAACCCATTTTTGTGAGCGACGTGGAGGAATGGATACAAACCTTGGCAAAACTTTGACAATAGAAGCTCTTTCCCTTGGCTCCCATATATTGTCTTTTCTTCTTTTAGGGTTGTATATCCATAATTTGGCTACATTAATCAATGTAATACCTTCCATACATGAGGTCTTTGTTTATATTCATCAATGAAAGTTTTTTTTTGTTCATCATTGTTCTCCACATTATGTAGAGTTATAGATTTGAACACTTCATGTGAGACATTTAGATTGATAAATCTTCTACTGATCTCCATTAGTGGAAGTACTAACAACATGTGACATCTTTTGTGTGGTCCAATGTCCCTTTCTTTGGTAGATCCTGTTAGAAGCCTTCTATATGCTTGTGCAGCTAAATCATTAGTGTTTTCCATATTTCAAAGGCGCATCAACATTTGGTGGTATGTTTCTGAGCTTTTCTTGACCTTTGATGCATACTTTGCAATGTATTTTATTACTACATGTTTGGCCATGACATGCTGTCAATCTATATTTTCTCTCCATAATTACATCATGTAATGATTATATGAATTCACTCTATCATCATTTCTTGCTGGTTCAATTTTTTTTCACCCATTTCTATTCCTTTATATAATTTAGATCCCCTAAGATTCAATGGCCAAGGAGCATGATATCTGTAAAAATTATAAGAAGGTGTATACATCAATACACTTTTAAGTAGATATTAACATATGATATATAAATATTACTCGGTGTAATAGTCACCTGCAAACCATCCTTGTTTTTTTGTAGGCATGCACCCTCTCTAGAAATTATCTGGCATTCAACACAATTTAATAGTTCTTCATAGTCATTATCAATATCCATCTTGACATGTTGTGCTATATTTTTTAGACATGGATGTTGAACAAAATCTTTGAATACCTACAATTGAAATTAGGATATTTGATATATCAATTAATGCCATTAAATTTTATATCAAATTATGTCATATAGTATTGAAAACTTTAATACAAAATATTTATCAAGTCACCTGTATATTTCTTTGATATGGAACTTCTCTAAGATTCCATGCATGAATAGTATGATGAAAATATTACTTAGCGGTTCTTCATTCCTCCTCATTTGACCAATCAATATTTTCCATATTGGGTGCGTCATTGATCCATAAAAATCCATGCACATGTGGAGAACCCCTATTTTTCCATTCATACCTACACCAAAAAGCCTTGACATCCATTCATTTTTCTAGTGTTTGTTTTCTGAATATTGTATTTCATCAATGCCAGTAATGTGAAACTATATGAGGATAGTTGATTATGTTTTGTTTTCGCCAATTTTGAGCTTCTTATGGATTGTTTGTGCATATTCCTGGAATGAGATCATGTAGATTTGGCCAATGCATATCTTCTCCACTTAAGGTGAAAAATATTGTTGGAGTACTAATTTGATGAAGCATGTCTATCAATTCTGCATGACATTTAGTCCAATATGACTTTTCCCCTCTTATTATTTTTGATTTAGTAAAACAGATTTTACAGGGTTCCTGAAACCTGAAACAAAGTTGAAAAAATAAAAATACACCTAGTCTTAAATGAAATAGAGACTAAAGACAAGACATGCCAACAAAGGCCAGAGAAAAAAAAATAGAGCTACTAAAAAACAAAATAACACAGGGACAACAAAAAAAATTAGCGACCCTGAAGATAAGTCCACCATCAGGGTGGCCGCCTTGGCCTTAAGAAGCTCCATATTAGCATCTGAATCCTTGATCTTCTGGAGATCGATCACCATATCATTATCCTTTATCTTCTTAGTACTGGCTCTAGTTCTCTTGCCGGGACCTTGATCAATGTCTGTTCTTTCTCCACATCCATGTTGGCCGCATCTATTTCATCTAATTTTTCCTCCATATTCTTAATGATAGTCTTAGTGTGTTCTTTGGATGCTTTGAGGATATTATAGGTCTGTTCTGCTATGTTTTTACGGTAGATTCGACCCTAATTATTTTGTCCTCCATTTTTTGAACTCTGGTGCTCATATTCATTTGTTCATCTATATTGCTATCAACTTTAGCCTTGTCTTCACCTTTAACCCTTTTTCTGAGATCCTCCACTTCATGGAATAGCCATTTAATTATCCTATAACTATCTAACATGCTATTCCTAGTGTTATTGAGCAAGTCTAGCTCAAATTCCCTGTTGTTGTCACTAAGCACCACCATTGATGGGTCTATAAGCTGCTCCAACTTAATCCAACCTCCCTTGCCTTCAATGACCTTGGGGTTAATAATTTCTCTAGTAATCCCCATTTTGGCAGCTTTGAGATTGAAGTCATTCCATCCTATTATCTTCCCATGTTCGGCCATATAACTGCAGAACTTGCTATCCTATCTATCATCATTCCCTATATTTTTGGGTTGAGAGAACTAAGGAGAGGGAATGGCCTGGTTGGTCTCATGGTAGTAATCATCCTAGAGCTTCCCCTTCATTTTGTGGCCCAAAATAGGGGAAATTCTATAGGTCTTATCCTCTATAGTTTTTGAGAAAGCACTCTTTTCCCCGTTCTTATCCTTTTTGCTTTGGTGTTTCCATATTATTGTTGTTCCAAAATACATCAACTTATAAGCTAGATGAGACTGTGAAATCACTTCATATGCTCACGCAACTCATTGATAGTGATGGGCATGTCTTGGATATTTATTTTCATAAACACTGAAGATGATTTTTGTGCATGGTGTCACAATATCATGTTCATCATAAAATATCTAAACCGTGGATGTTTACCAAACCTATGATTCTATACTGCAATATAGGCTTCATAAATTCATGTAGATGCACCTGCCTCATTTGTGGTTCTATCCGATCACATCTACCATTAGGAAATAGTGTTGGAAATGTGATGTCCACTAATCCCGATGTTACATACTCATTGATAGGATAAGTACCAATTCCAGGCCAATCAGTCAATGTTGTTAGATTTGCATCAGGGTTATTAACCCACATCTAAATTAATTCTATTTCTCTTTTGGCATTTGGTGGTATTGAAGTCATTAATGTAGTGTTCTCTATTGTGTTACATTCATCAGTCTCCAAAATAGATCCAACATAAGTGATTTCATTATTATCTAAATCAAATTCCATTTACACTGTGTTTAATCTATTGAAAATGCTTTCATCCTGGTATTTCTTAGTAGGTCATTAAGAGCATTTTCATCAATTATAACATCTAAATAAAATTTTCCATGCTGTAGTTTATATTTGAGTGCTTTGTAGGCACGATCTCTATTGACAATAAAATCATAATCACTGTCACATTGATTCCTTCTAACAATATTAATAGGCAAATTTTGTAGTGTGTGGCAAATATCTTGTAACTTGTATATTTTGAGGAAAAATTATGGTGTTCCCTTTGTACTTATATTTACCACCTATTGTGTGTGTCACTTGCAGTATCAGACTTACACGTGCAACCAAAATTTCCTCTACCTATATCAAATTTGAAAGCTCCTCTGGTTGTGGTCTAGGATCCATACTATTTAAATATGGAAATCTATAAATTCCTCTTTCTTGTCAGCACTGTTGCATATAATACCTTTAGAGCTTCAAGCTAATTTGATTGCAATATAATATTCTTGATATACATAGCACATATTTGGAGTTCTAAAACTATCTAGCTGAATTCTAAATTGCATATGCAATCTTTTGAAATCTGTCTGCAGTAAACCATTAGGGTTTTTCATGTTCTTCACACCACCTTCAACATCTCCATTCATCTGCAATGGATTCCCATATTGTGGTGTTTCTGGAACATGATCTATTGAGAGAGGATTTTCATTTTCACCATTCAACTCAATATTTCCATCTAAGTGAGTATTGGTGGTCTCACTTGGTTGGGGATCAACCTGTTGTCTTTTTCTTGAGAATTAGAAATTTGATCATTGGTCCTTTGATAAAATTTTGTTTGCACACTTGTTTCCTCTTTATTGTCAACTTACATATGTTCTACAATTAGATTTAACCTTCTTCTAGCATATCGTTCTCTATCATCTTCATTTCATCTTATTCATTGTTCTTCTATATGTGCATTTGTCATTTGTTCTCTTCATTTTCTACGATACTCTCTTTGATATTCTCTTATATATAGTCTTCTTTGCTCCTATAATTCAAAATTTTATTTTGGGTGAACCATAACTGATATTGAAAATAATTTAAAGTTAACATACTCCATATATTATCTTCATTTAATAAATAAAAACTTTGATAAAAAAGGGTATAAATATATTGTTTTCTATAAATAACACAAATAAGCACTTAGGCTATTTATTTTAATTGTGTGTATTTATTTATCTAATAGACAGTTACTTATCCCGTAGACATGTACTTAGAAATTAATTTTACAATACTCATACACAAAAGTGACTAACTATATCATGTGCTAAAAATGGTCAAAGGGCATTCCATCTAATTCATAATATGTTAAATTATTGTTTTGATTTTTTGTTTAAACTAAAACAAAGAATATAAGTTGAATCTTGCTATTTTGACATTTTATTTTAAAGCATTACTTTCATGTTTAAATTTTTATTATTATTATAGGTTACAATTTATATAGTAAGTGAGCTTAACATTCAATATACATAATCAAGAACCTGTTTTGGGTTTTAGGAACCCTGTAAAACCTATTTTACTTAATAAAAAACATTCAATATACATAAGAAAAAAACAACAGATATTCATGCAATACATAACCAAAAAATAGAGAACCTTACATTACTATTTATTTATAATACAGATAAATAAAATCAGACAAACTTAACCATGACACAACAAAAATTAATATAAATATGATACATAATATCAATCAATCAAGAAAAACAATAGATATTCATGCAATACATAATATAAGTTGAATCTTGAAAAGTGGAAGATGGGAAATTTATCTGAAGCTGGTTTTACAATCAGATCCGAGGAATTAAACTAACAAGAAAGAAATAGAGATAGAAAAGGAGTAAAATTATATTGTATGCATGCCATGCTCAGATGTTATAAAAATGGTTAAAGGGAATTCCACCTAATTCATAATATGTTAAATTATTGTTTTGATTTTGTGCTAATACTAAAATAAGGAATATGTCTTGAATACTGCTATTTTGAAATTTTATTTTAAATAATTACTTTCAAGTTTAAATTTGTTATTATAGGTTACAATTTAAATAGTATCTGAACTTAACATTCAATATACATTAGAAAAAATAACAGATATTCATGTGATACATAACCAAAAAATAGAGAACCCTGTTACTGTTTTTTTTATAATACAAAACAATAAAACTAGGAAAACAAACCACGACACAACAACAATTTATTCTCATTCAAATAAACTACATAGAACTAAGATATGGTGGAGTACTTGGGCTGTGTATGCTTAGATATCTTGCTGTAGAAAATGTTGCAGATATACTTCTACAAAAGATAACTATGTCATGGTTAAATCCACTGATATTAGCTCAAATATGCATGATGTGCTTCTCTCCAATAGTGAAAGTTATAAAAATAATAAATGGTAATGCATGTTGAAGTTCAAATAGAAAGAAATTAAGAAAAAAGACAAAAAAAAAAC
Source organism: Thuja plicata (assembly GCA_018584345.1). Taxonomy (NCBI): domain Eukaryota; kingdom Viridiplantae; phylum Streptophyta; class Pinopsida; order Cupressales; family Cupressaceae; genus Thuja; species Thuja plicata. The sequence continues at coordinate 221,753 of MU228394.1, read as the reverse complement.
CTTCAGCATACCTAGTAATTCCAACGACATTCTCACCAAAATAATAAGGAATATGTAATTTTCATAGAATGAAATATCACCATTATATAAAGATTATGAACTTTTGAAAAATCAGTTCATATAATGACACCTCTACCATAAGAGGCAACCGTTGCACAAATATAGAGATATTTTAATGACCAGTTACATCCATGTAACTGATTACTTTCAATTTACATTAAAGAGTCATCAAATTTATTGAAGTTAACCTTTAGATATGGTTACAAATCCTCCATGGAAAGTGGAACAATATGAATAGAAAAAGAAATGCGCCACAAAAAAATCTTGAGAACATATTGGAAATTCTTTGAACTCTTTCAATCCAAAAATTATGCGAGATTTACACATGTTCATTGACACTGAAATAGCATAAGTTTTTAAAAATGTGAGCTCTCATCAAGGGAATTCTTACTATTATGTTAACAGTGACAACTCATTAAAATTTTGCATTTTGACATTTATTAGTCATGTTCACATATTTCATGTCCATGATTGATGAATTTTATCTTGATTTATGGAATTATTTTTATGTCCACAGATTCAATCGAGCCCTATTATTTAATTGTAGGTACACCTCTTGGCATAACAAGTTCTAATTCCCACAATCATGTGCTATGAATTCATGATATTGTCGGTATAAAATGTGCGCTCATTCATAAAATTTCGTGTTGGACAAATATGATTTTTTTGTGTTATTGAGCTATTGTTTTCTCACATTTATTTAATCCTCATAAGGTTTAAAGTGGAGAAAATCTAGTCTAATATTTAACATATCAAAAGGTAATGTCAGCCTATAATTGAGAAAACCTCAAATGAAAGCGAAAGAATTGATATTTTTTCAGTCAAAGATAAAATAATAGGATTCACTATGGTTATTTGTGTTAATATCTAATTTAGTTTTTTATTATATAGGCATGGACACTCAATTCGATATGATAGTCACTTTCTCATAATCTTAGAACTTAATGTTGGTGTTATTGATCCTTTTAAAAAAATATTTGATTAAAATTTGTGATTGTTAAAAGTTTGACAGTTTATAAGTTGTGGTAATTAAAAGTTTATTTACATCCCATTTAATTTTTATTCAAAATTTTGAATTGATACTTTAGTAGAATGAGAAAAAATATTTAATATTTTTTTTTTGGTGTGTTCCCATACTCTAACAGTATTGGTAGGTGATTTTATCAATGGAGATTTCAAAGCAGAGTTTTCCATCAACAAGTTTATAATCTTACTGTTACAACTACTTGTGTAATGTCTAGTCTACTATGAACAACATAATGCAACTTACCAATCATGGATCTATACATATAGTTTTATCCACTACACTTTACTCATTATCCTTCGATAGCTTTTCTCCTCTCACCATGGGGGTTCCAACTGGCCTAGAATCTTCCATTTTAAAATTCTTCAATACTTCCTTTGTATACTTAGACTGACTGATATAGATACGATCTGTTAATTCTAAATTTTTTAATCAAATAAATAGCATAATTTCTCCTATCATTTACATCTCAAACTCATTCTTAATATCTTCTAAGAACTCCAATATCATCTCATCATTTCATCCAAAGTTTATGTCATCAAGAAATACTTCGGCTAACAATACTTTATCACCTTCAACCTTTGAGTACACATTTTTATCGTCACTTATTCTTATAAATCCATCTTAATGAGATAAGAGTGTAATCATTCATACCATGCTCTAGGTTCTTATTTTAGTCCATACAATGCCTTTTCCATCTTGCACACCATGTCCTTATTCTCAGTCAATGTAAATCCTTTAGGTTGCTTTATATAAACCTCTTCTTAAAAATCCCATTGAGGAAAGGATATTTTACATCCATTTGAAAAAATTTCAACTTCTTATATGCAACATAAGCAAGTAAAATTCTTACCCCTTCAAGTCTTTCCAATAAAGAAAATGTTTCTCCATAGTCCAATCCTTCTTCTTGTGCATAACCTTTATACACAAGTCTTACCTTGTTATGAACCACTTCTCCATCTTCATTAATTTTCTTCTTGAAAACTCAGTTTGTACAAACCACAATCTTGTCTACTGATCTAGGAATAAGACTCCATGTTTTATTCTTCTTATTCTGATCAATTTCTTCTTCCATCGCTTGTATCCAATCATCATACTTCAAAGCTTTTTTCAGAGTTTTGGGCTCAGAATTTGAAATCAAACATGCATTCTCTCTGATTCTCCTTCCTATCTATACATTGACATCTTTATCACCAATTATCTGATCAAGGAATGATTCAATCTAACATACCTTCAAATAACAGGTTCAGGTTTAGGTGCTTCTTCTTCTTGCTCCACTAGTTGAACAACTACTTCCTCATTTTTATGTCCAACTATTTTTTTCTCTAGCAGTTGTGCATTCACAAATTCTAGAACATTTCCTAGTTCTTGCTTGCTGGTAACATCTTATTTATATGGATATTCATCTACCTTTACACTTTCACTTTCAACCATCTTTTTAGTCCTTTTATTCAAACATGTATATGACTTTTGTCTAGTAGAATATCCCAATAAAATACCTTCATCACTCTTAGGATTAAACTTTCCAATAAAATCATCTCTTTTGATATAGAATCTACTACCAAAAACTTTTAAATGTTTAACAATAGGTGTATGACGATACCAAAATTCATAAGGTGTCTTGTTAGTTCCTTTCTTCAGTTGCACCCAGTTCAAAGTGTAAATTGTAGTACTGATGGGTTCTCTCTAGCAAATCTTTGGTCAATCACTTTGAATAAACATAGTCCTAACAACACCAACTATAGGTCTAATCCCTGTTTCAACAATTCAATTTTGCCGAGGTATTCTAGGTGCTGACATCTGGCTCTTGATTCTATTTTCTCCACAATATTTGACAAAATTATCTAAAGTGAATTCTCCTGCTCTATCAGACCTTAAGAACTTAAATCTTTTACCTATCCTATTCTCAAAAAGTACTTTTAAATATTTCACCTTACAAAAAGTGTCACACATATGCTTCAAGAAAGTTACCCACATCATCCTTGAGTAATCATCAGTAAATAATATGAAATACTTAGATTACCATGATAGCTTTTAGTCCCCATAGGAGCACACAAATTAGTGTGCACTAAATCCAGCATACTCTCTGATGAAAAAGACTTGCTAATAAAATTAGAACTACTTAGCTTGTCCAACTAACATTCCTAACATATCATGTTGTGTAGTTTAAATAATTATTGAAATCCTCTAACTGCATTTAAATTACAAACCTTGTCCAAAATATCAAAGTTCACATGACAAAACCTTGTATGCCATAACCAAGTATCCTTAACTCTAGCCACGAAATAACTGTTTACATTACTATTCATATGGAATAATTTACCTCTGATCCTCTGGTCTATCCACCTATTGCAATTAGATCACTTGATCCTCCAAGTATCCTGCACATACCTCCTTTAAACTCAAGTCTATAACCTTTATCATTCAACTAACCCACACTTAGTAAATTATGTGTTAGACCTTCTACAAAGTAGACACCATCAACATTACTCTTACCATTCAAAGAAATTATACCTTTTCCTTTATCCAAGCAAGGTGTATTGTTTCCAAACCTCACAACACCACTATCAAATTCTTCAAGCTTGATGAACGTACTCTTTTCACCTATCATGTGATAGGAGAAGAAACTATCAATAACCCACTCATTCTCTTGATCCATGCAGGAGGCTAAGGCCATTTCACCTTTTGCAACATCCTCTTTTACTACAACATATGCTATCTCCTCTTCTTCATTGTCTTCTGACTCCTCATCAGTCACACCTTCATCTACAACAATATAACATTTCTTCTTTCCTTTTCCTTTGAATCTTCTAATCTTATCCTTTTGTTCACCATTAGAACACCTAGAAGCAATATTTCCAATCTTATTGAATGAAAAAACTTTAAAGGTAACTTTCCTTTGTACTTACTAGTTCCTCTAGGTAATCTCCTTGCAAGTGAATCTTCAAGGTCTCATTTCCTTTTTTCTTCTTCAAATATAGATTCAAGATCCATAGAATAAATTTCATGACTTATCTATTTTCCCTTCTTCTCTGATGTGAATGATAAGATACCTTAAAAGCTTCTTCAAATTTAGGCATATTGTTATCATAGTTACTTAAATCAAAAATAGTGAGCCTCCCAATCAATCCATTAATAGAAACACTATCAAATGTCCTCAATTCTTATATAGAAGAGACTCTAATGGCATATGTAGGTAGAAAGGTTCTGAAATTCTTACTTACCATGTCACTTTTCTCAATGTTATCACCGACAAATTTGATTGCACCAACTACTTCCTTTATCCTTTAACCATATTGAGAAAATTTATCACCTTTAACCATTTGCATGTCATTCTATTTTCCCTTCAAGTTGTCTACCCTAGCTTTCTACAAATGTCTATCTCCACTATAGATTAGTCAAGCAACTATTCCCAAACATCAAAGGTGGTCTTAAGTCCATGAATGTCAACATACTCAGTATCATACAAGGTAATTACAATTGCTTCTAGTTTTTTCATGTTCTCCTATTTCTCCTTTAATTAATATGAATCAAGGACTCTAGTAGGAATTGTATATCTTGTTTCCACATGATTCCAAAATTGTGGCCCCATTCCGTTCAAATAGATCTTCATCTTGTTGCTCCATATTGTGTACTTATCCCTTGTGAACTTAGGAGATTCCTTCTTCATTATTGGATCATTTCCTCAATTTGTTAATATTACCACAAGGAGGACTTGTTCACTGAGACCAATTATTAATATTATAAGGTTCATTATTACTGAGAAGGGGGTGGATTAGTAATCTATCAGATCTAGGACATTTGACAATTCATTCAGCACCATAAACCACATTCATCAACTTAAAACCATATGAATGCAATAAAAAAGTAACCAAACAATCATCCACACATGAAACAAAGTAACACCAGTATTTAATTGTGGAAACCCTGACTAAGGGTGAAAAGCATGGTGGGGATTAGCACCCACAAATATTTGAAATCTTCTAAAATGTGCCATGTTAAAGGCCTAGCCTTGTTAGGAGCCTAAAATAATGCCTTATTAGGAGTAGACCCCATTAGGAGTCACTCGGTTAATGGATTTACCTCTAGCCATGTTAGAAGCTTTACCCTGTCAGGATTAACCTTGTTAAAGGATTTCATGCCCTAGCTAAAAATCCACCATGTTAAGGGATTTAAAAAGAAGACTTGTTAAAGTATACCAAGTTAAGGGATTTTATTAAAGAAAATATTAGGAATCAATAAGTATAATGATCTGGGTGTAGCATGATTCCTCTGCTTCTTTAGATCCAATTAAGCATAAGAGTTCTACTTCTTTTAGATTGTCTTTACTCTTCACTTGACCGCACCTTCTCATCCACGATCTACACTAGCATTGTACAACACTTTTCATGTGTATAAATTACAATTTCATTAGGGTATTTTACCATCTTACACAATGTATTACAATCTTTCCCAATCAATCCTTAAACCCTAAAACATGTTAAAAATTAATGATTACAACTTCAAGTCTGTGTCAGCCTTCAAATCCATCGCACATTGATTTAAATTAAGAATAGTCAAACCTTTTGACTTCTTCAATATGTTTCCAAACCTTGATTAAATATAATCACCTCAATCAATCAAATAGTAATTAATCATCAAAAATATATTATATCACATCACCTTGTCACCTGGATTAGAGAAACATCATCTGCAACCGATCACATCATCACCACTCCTCGATCTAGGGTAAAAGCACAAAGCTGTGTCACGTTTTAGGACCACTTATCAGCACAACTAAATTTGAGTATTTCTAAATAAAAATTAATTTTTCGTCAAACATATGGTCTAGCTAGATTCATTCTAGCTAAGCTAGATAAGTGGTTGAATTTTTCCAATTGGAAATGTCTATTAAATGCATGTTTTATATCAATTACCAAAGAAATAAAATTATTTCAGAAAATCGATGTTTCAATAACCCTTACTCTTTTTAATGATATTTTTAAAAAATATTAAAAAATACCCTTTTGTAGAGCTCAGAGTCAAGATTATTTTCATATAAAGTTTATAATATTTTGATTAGATCTAATATGTTATAATTTCAAAATACAACAAGTAGGTATTTTAACTTTCGAGAAGATGTTGCTTCAAATAAATAAAAAAATAGTAAATCATATCAAAAAAATTTAAAATTTATATTCAACACTCGAGGAGAGAGTCTTCTTCAATAATAAATTTTTTTTGTTTCTAAATGGTGTAGATTTGATAGGGGAAATTTGAAGGGAGATGAAAACTGTTGATTTTAGATAAGTTCAACTTTGAGTAGTTATAACGGAGAAAATATATATTGAAAACCAATCTTTTTTCTTTTCTGCACTAGCTATATATTTTATCTATAACATATTTTGAAATCAAAGGAAAAATAGATTATTTCATATACTTGTTTGGAGGGAACTAGACCCCAGGTTTTCAGCAGTTTTCAGCAATGGAAAAATGGACTTCAAAAATTAAAAAACTATGTACATTCTTGTTCAAATTTTTTTAAACAAATTATAGACATAAACTTAATCCATTTTTACACATTTCTTTAGTTTACATCATCCTCAAATTCTAAATACAAATGCCACCTTTTATGTCATTAAAGTTGAACAGTTTGCATGTTGTGGTCCTTTTCCTTTATAAAAGTGTGACACAGGTTTGTACTTTTACCCTCTAACATCAATTGTTCAAACCTTTTCTAACTTTTTCACAACACAATCTTCTATCAATAGAAACTATACCTTGCCCCAATATTTTTCTCAAATGACTTGGGATGATTTTGTATCCACTAGAAGTGTCAAAGTGTGAAAAGTAGGACCTAGGAGAAGGGCCATAATGTAGAGAGTTTATAATCCTTGGGGGTTTACCAAAATGACCTTGGGAGCTTCATCTTCTAGAGAATCCCCTACTAATGAGTCTCCTACAGCCGCAACAACCCAAGAGCTAGAGACTAAAAAACCATTTGCTATTAATATTGAAGATACCCTCGTTGCAAACCCTACTCCCAACACTTCACTACAAACCCCTGTAAGGACTACTACAACCATTTGTAAAGAAAGGAGAAGGAAAAAATTGATGAAAATGTTCAAAAGGTTGACAAAGAGTAAAATTATGAATTTTCTACCCCTAGCTCCAAGAAGAGAAATATTGAAAAAAAAGAAGAAGAAATCTCCTACAACTATTATAGAACCTCCCAAAAGAAGTTTTGGACTCATTATGAAAGATTCCAATCAAAACCCTTGAGTCCACTCAAGAGCTTTCACAGGAAGAAGTACCTATCGGCAAAATTTTAGAGGAAAAGAGACCACATAAAACAACTCTTATAAATATTGTGGAACCAAGTGATGAAAGAGAGATGGAAGAAGTAGAAAGAGAAGAGGAAAGGTCTTTGGCCTCACCTTTAGGATGTGATGAACCTCCATTGACATCATATGATCAAACAAGTGATCTACTTGTGGTATGTGATGAAACAATTGAAGTTATGAATGATAAGGAAATTAGGGAGGAAACTTCCCCAATACAGTCAACAAAAAGAATTGAATTACAAGGACTAGACAACTTGATTGTTGCAACAGAGAGGATGGAAGAGTCTAAGAAACCTTATAATTATGGTTTGCTGGATAATTAATCTTGTGATAGATGAACATATATTGTGTATTTTATATTCTTGTTCTTGTTAACATTTGTTATGTAGAAGCATCGAATGAAGCAATTATCAACAAATTGTGCTCAATCAAGTCACGCCTTTGAAGACTAAGTCCCCGTAGCTCAACAAGGATAAAAAATTGAAGAAGTATTCTAATGAGCTGGTCACAACTCATGTCGAGCTATTCCAATGGTTACTTTCATTAAGGAATGAATCTAGGGAGTAGTGGAGGCTAGATATGCTCTTTATATTGTTTAAAAAGTCTTATATTTTTCACGTAGTGGATGGTTTTCTCTTTCTTTATAGTTCTTCAATAATTTTGTTCCACTTATTTTCTTGTCATTGATCTATTAGTTAGTTAGTAGGATTTATGTTATAAATAAGAAGATGAACATCCTCAAAGGCTAGTTAGTTCAGTGGAGTAGATTGATAATTCATGTAACAACATATTTGTTTTCAATAGAGCTCTATTTTTCTAAGCAATGACTTGTAATCAACATATTTTGAATATATGAATAAAGAAGATATGTTTTGAGTTTACAAGTGTGTAATTGAGCTTTGAGTACTCACTCAAGGGGGACCACTTGGTGATTCGCTCCTTGTAGTTTTAGAAGTTGTTTCTTCCAGTTTCATTCACAAGTTTGGGAGTTTGTTCCTGTAGCCAATGGAAGCTACTTCCTGTGACTGTTCCTGCAGCCAAAGGAAGACATGGTAGTTCATGTATGCAAATCCTTATCTTTGTGGTACGAGTTTGGACAAGCTTAGTTTAGCATTTGAATTCCATTTAGCATTTGAGTTAAGTTCAATTCTAGCATTTATCTTTCCAGTATTTACCTTTCAAGCATTGCTTTGTTTAAAAGTTTTAGATTAGCATGGTTTTGGTAGGAACTTAGTGCATATATTTCAGAGACCCATTTCAAGTTCATGCACCCTCGTTTGAGAATTAAATGAGCCTTCACAACAAGAAAGATAGCTACTCAGTTTGGATGTCCAATCACTAAGTTGAATTGTTCAAATTAGTTATTAATCCATTTGGGAAGTCAAACAACTATGATTTACCCCCTCCCATGTTTTATCCCACCTATAAGGACATTTTGGTGCAAGAAGACACTTCTTGTAAAGATCTCCCTCCTAAGGAGAGGCCTTAATGAATGATGTTTATCCTTCTACTGACATCTACCTCCCCTATGAAGATCATTTTGTTCAGGTGTTGGACACCACAATTTTTAGTAAGTAATCCAATTAATAATTAACGATACATACATCTTAATTTTGATTTGGATATCTATATCAGATTTGTATGTATTTTATTATCTTATATTTACATAATATCTTTTCTATTTTACATGATTTATTTTCTCACATGACATGTGCCTTCGATACCCTAGTATTTTTGATACCATAATTAAATGATTTATTTTCTCACATGACATGTGCCTTCGATACCCTAGTATTTTTGATACCATAATTACATTTTGTTCTTCAATAAATAGTACATTTAAACTGAGGAAAACCTTTATATCTTTTGTTTGCTACCAAAAAACACCCACTAAATAGTAATAATCCATTTAAACTAAAAATAAACTTTATTCATTGTTCAATACCAAACATTACTCACCAAAACCTTAGGATGAACTAATTCACCTCAGACATAAAAAATAAAAGAAAAAATTGCATATGACTTAACACATCGCCTGCAAAGGAGATCCACAGTTCATTATGGTGAACAACACAAAATCTAAATTTCTGAAGCTGTAATTTGCTCTAGCATTCCGGGAGGTCATTAGGAGGACCCTTCAAACTTTCGTGCTCACTGGGACCATTCTTCACTAGTAACACCATGCTCAATCCCCATGTTACATGATCATCAAAGTGACAATGCACGAACCAAACACCTGCACAAATCAAACAATCTGTCAGTACTACATGCATATTTTCAAATTTCAATTTCAACTCCTATACCGTGTCTAGGATAATGACCGGAATGCCTTTCTGTTTCTTACCAGGATTGCTAGCTTAGAATCTGACAGCAGTCCATCCATTGACAGGAGTTCCCACAGTATTTCGTTCAGGAGGATCGACCAGGTTGAAAGAGCTCGGATCAGTTTCATTATTATAATTACCAAAACCCTCTCCTAACACATTTAAGTCACACCCATGAATATGGATTGGATGGTTGTCTTCCTGGAAGATACTTGTTCCCTGGAACACAATCTGAACTGTGGCATTATATTCAATCACTTTAACCCTCGTTCCAGAAATGGGCGCCCGCAGAGTTTTGGGTAGATCGCCAGTATAATTATACACAACTGGTGGATGTGAAGGGAAGTCTGTGGCAAAAACTCCATTAACGCGGAAGCGATAAGCTTGTAGAATGACGATATCTGGCAGCACAAAAAGATATGTTATTCATACTGGAAGCCAATCTACTATTATTAGGGCCACTGCAGTTACGGGATGTCAATCCAGTTGGACAGGGAATTAAACCAAGTCCTACAGTTATGATGCTACTGTCACTTATGGTTTGGGGGACATCCACCGGATGGTCCTTTGAAGCAAGACTTCGTAAGGCTCGAGTAAATGTGATCACAGTTTCAGTGTCGTATATTGGAAAATCTGGAAAGATTGGAGTAGCAGATGCATTAGAACCGACGTAGCTTAGAATGGCGGTTGTTGTGGTGTTATCAATATTTGATTCAGCTTGAGTAGTGTATACTTTGGCGGCCATATAGTATCTGGATTGTGCTTGATTGGCTGTGAGAAGAACATCTGTAGTCTGACCAGATGTTAGCATGAGAATGTCTGTTGTGTATGGTTTTGTGTAGGAGGCATCCACGGCTACCACTGTAAGATTGTGTGATGCGATCTTGAAAAAGCGGTGATTATTGACTACAGCATTGACGATACGAAGAAGGTAGGTTTTACCCTGTTCTACTGAGAACTTTCTTGTTCCTGCACACATCAAATTTCATTGCTCAATGTGTTTCCCATGTTGATTTTGTTTAGTTAGAAATGAAAAGTTATACCCAATTGAATCTAGCAAAAAGAAAATGGGTACCTGATGTTGAGCAGGAATAGAGGTCTCCTGGCTGCCCATTTATAGTGAAAGCATCTGAGGCATTGGGCGCACATCCACTGAGATCAGCTCCAGCTTCAACTTCAATGGGATCACTGTTCCACCACTCCCACGTTCAATTTTTTTTTCAAACAGTTAGAGCCATTACAGAATGAAAGGGCAACCCTGTGTGAGCGCACTAGGAAAAAGTTTACAAGATTGAGATCTACGATAACATTTCCTATTCAAAATCACGAGCACATAGAACATACAAACAATGCTATGAACAATTGAAACTAATTCTGAACTCTAAAGTTAGTTATATATATATATATATATATAGTCTCTTTTCTATTAATGAAATATTAAAGTTACATATTCACAAAAAAAGGGGCTGGGGGATATAGGATAACCCTGCGAGAGTTCACACGGCACCAGCCCAGAAGCATAAACTATTTATCAAAAAAAATTGTAAAGCAAGCCTTCAGGCGGCAAGAGCAGTGTGAGCCGAAGGAGAATGATCTCTGTCATCAGAACCCCAGGCATCCCTGGGATTGGCAGGAGGGTCAGGAACCGACCACCCATCAACAACATCTTCATTATCTTTTTCTTTCTCCTCTACCCGAGGTAGAGAAATAGCCAAATCTAGGTGGGGGAAAGACCACTTGGAGGAGCTGGTCTCCGGCCAAGTAGCACCACCACGAGCAACAAGAGCACCAAGAGGGGCAGGAAGCACTAGCTTCGTGGACCATCCAGAGTTGTGGTGGGGTGGAGAAGCCGAGCGACACTTCCAGCCAGCAATGCCACCACTAGGAGAACGGTGTTGGGAAGCCTACGAATGCGGAGTTCGAGAGTAGCGAGACAAAGAGCTACAACCCTGATGGTGACCCCAGGGCGGCGTGCCGTCAGTAGAAACATAATCAAAAGGAACTCTCACAACTGTATAGAGAGCATTGCCCCAATGATTGAGCAGCTCCTGAAGGTGGGCCACCTCCAAAACCACTTTGTTGGCTTGCACTTGAATCTGCATCATTACATTATTACATATACAAGCTTTAGTGTAGAAGGCAACATTTATATCAAGAAAGTTGTTGGTGAAAAGAACATCATTCCTATCCTTCCATAAAGTAAACAAAATCTCGATCCTAAAAGTATGCCAAATCGGGGTAAACTTGGAAGGAAGCCTTGGAGAGTTTCCCAACGCAATCATCTGGCAGGAAAAGGGCTCGGGCTAGAAAGAATTAAAAAAAATCATGAATCTAGTGCCAATACTGTTGAGCTCTCCTACATAACCAAAAGATGTGCAAAAAAAGACTCTAGATCTCCACAAAAGAGACATTGAGGATCAGGCACACCTAGGTGCTTGAGCCAAGGGCCCATAGGAAGCCCTTGGAACAACAGACACCAAGTAAAAAGAGAAATTTTAGGTTCTGTAATAGGAGACCATATGGTTTGGAAGCGAGACCTCTAGTGTTGATGTCAAGACTGCAAATGTCATCTTTGGTTGAGCGTGTCAACCATAGGAAGATGAGGAGATAACCATCGATATCCAATCTTAAGCTTGTAACTACTGAAGGGTGTGGAAGTATACCACTTCCAATCTTTCCACCAAGGTCAAACAGCCTTAACACCAATTTTATGCAATAAATGATCAGGAATGGCAGAGACCAACAAATCAAAAGTATGACAATCTAGACAAGCAAGAAGGAACTGGACCTGCATGTCTTCCCAAGAACAGAGACTCATAGAGACCCTGGAAAAGAGGTCCTTAGGGGTCTTGATGCTACATTTGAAAAAATAGAGAGCACTGACACCTTGAGTCTTAGCAAGAGGGACACCCTGAATGGAAAACAACGGGAACCATCAAAGGTTATGCTGATTCAAAGAAATCCCATTATGAAATCCATCCCTATCCTAGCGAAGCCAAGGCTTAATCATTTCTCAGGCCTTCTAGATGCTCTTATAAATAAAGGTGCCCTAGATATAAATAGTCTCCCGCACAATAAGAAGGGTTTGAAGTCCAATCCCCTTCCAAGTTGGAGAGTGAATAAGATATAATGAAGAAATACAATGCCTAACCATGATTTTCTAAGCTTCATCGCATGTGAGAGCATTAATGATCCACTTCGCACGAAGAGTGAGCCCTTGTTTCTGAATAGAGAGAAGGCCAAGGCCTCCAGACTCCCTAGAAAGACAACAATAGTGCCAGGTCACTCTATGAAAGCCATGATGGTCAGTAGCAGAAGCCCAGAGGAAGTCTCTGAGAAGACGTTCCAACACGAGATAAATAGCTTTAGAAGGAGCCTAGTAGGAGGAATAATACAGATGGGTGGCAACCAAAACCTTTGCACAAATCTGAAACTTCCCGGCAAGAGAGATGGGCTTAAAGATCCAGTAATCAAGCATCTTTTCAATTTTAGCAAGCATTGCATTCCATAAGTCCACATGAGAGCCTTGAAAAACAAAGGGAATACTTAGGAGGCGAAAAACTTCCCCATGTTGCACCCACTTCCGTTTATATAGAGCCAACCAAGGAAGAGATAGAAGAAAAGATTGTCTATAATAGAGGGTCTTGTGCCATTGAATAGTAGACCTAGAGGCAAGATAAAACGTATGTAGGAATTGCAAGGTATTAGAGACATTTTCCTCATCTTCAAGGAGAGTGAGGATGGAATCATCACCAAAGTGACCATTGACATGCTGGGAAGCGAAATCAGGCAGAGAGATACCATGCACCAGACCAATGGAAATAGAGTTGGCTAGAAAGTAAACAAAGCCTCTAGTGGAAAGATCATATAGCTCAAGAGCTAGAGGACAACCTTGGCAAATGGACCTGAAAAATCCCAAAGCCTTCAAACTAAGCACCATTGATTGAAATGCAAGTAGAAGCATCGCCAAAAATAATTTCTAAAGACTGAAAAAAATTGGGACCAAAACCAAGGGCCTGCAACATAGCAAGAATGAAAGGTCATTCAATGCAACCACAAGCCTTTGCAAAGCCAATTTTAGGGAACAAGGTTTTCTCCTTGGACTAATAGGCCCATTCCATCCCTTCCCAAACAACATTGATATTGTCGAGAATATATCTAGACTTAATGAAGCCAGTTTGTTGTGGCCAAATAATCAAAGGAAGGAGACATGTGATTTTTGTAATCACCTAAAAATGGTCACCTAAACCCTAGAACCCCAATCTCAACAATTAATCAAGAAACCCTAATCTTGATTATTCTAAGTCCTAAATAAAATACACAATTATTGAATTTGAACTGATCTGACCTAAACTCTAGGTCCTAATCAATCATCATACTTGATTAATTAATTAATTCCTAAAATAACATTACATTGGCAAATATATCTTATATTAATTATTTAATTGATATTCTGATATATTAATTAAATAAAAATGCATATGACATCATCAAATTTAGTTAACTGATTTATCATTTTGGAAACAATCCAGTTCCACTCAGTTAACTGATTCTCCACTGATTATCATTTTGGAAATATTTTAGTTAACCTTGAACTGATTTTGGAAGTTTCCAAAATAAGTGATCAGTTAGTTTAGTCAACTGACTCTCTCGACCAATCGAATCACTTGCACATAGATTGTGCTTCTTCAATCGAATCTGAGCCACTCTTTTTGTTCAATCTCGACCGTCGATTCGAGAGAGATTTCTATAAAAGAGAAACTCTTTTCCTTCACAAAGGATCCTAAT
>MU228394.1:196500-207184 GCA_018584345.1 Thuja plicata | reverse complement strand
TATTCAAGCATGCAAACATAAATTTAGAGCACACTTTCAATTTGGGTTTAAAATTGAATATCTCACATTTCAATTGGTGTTCTAAAACTAAATTCTAACTAGCTTGGATTAACAACAATCTGCATTTTCATTTGCATTTAGATTAATCAGTAGTTTACTCTCAGCATATAGATTTTTAAATCCTTCATTTAGGTCTTTGGTGTAGTCACTGAGCTTGCAATGACCTGAGAGCAAGCTCATACTCCTGCCTTCTAGAAGGCAACAGGTCGACTCTTTCAGACATGCAAGATGAATTAATCAATATTCATTTCTATATGCAACTGAAGTAAAATGACCATGTTGAAGTGTACTGCTAAAGTAGAGGTCCACTTTTAGCACACACATTTTTGGCGCCCACCATGGGACTCAAACCCATGATAACAAAGTTAATTTTTGTGAGTTTTGAGATAAATTTCTGACCTGATGTTTATGAAATCTGAGTGATATTTTTATTGGTATGTGCGCATATGACATCATACAGATCCTAAATTTATATTTCTGGAATGGTATTTGAGTTATCTTTTAGTTTCCATTGGTTTGAATTAATTTTGTTTGGATTTGCAAAAGTTATGGTCATTTTAGTAGAGACTAGTGAGCTTGATTTTTATGCAATCTGACTGATGTTTTTATTGGTACATGCACATATGACATGATACAGATCCAAAATTTATATTTATGGAAAGGTATTTAAGTTATCTTTCATTTTCCATTGGTTTGAATTAATTTCGTTTGGATTTGCAAAAGTTATGATCATTTTAGTGCAGGCTGGTCAGAACCTGATTTTTATGAAATTTGACTGATGTTTTATTGGTACATGCACATATGACATGATACAGATCTGAAATTTATATTTATGGAAAGGTATTTGAGTTAGCTTTCATTTTGCATTTGTTTGAATTAATTTTGTTTGGATTTGAATAAGTTATGATTGATTTAGTGGAGACTATTCAGAACCTAATGTTTATGACAATAGGTTTTTCGATTATCAAATGATATATTGTCTTTGACTAACCTGATTTTCTAACATGTGAGATTGAAAATATGTGTGTGTGTGTTTTTATGAATTTTTATAATAGTGGGTTTCATGTGCAGAAATAGGTAAGGTTTTCATAATAGTGGTTTGCAGGACGTTGAAAAAGAAGAATAAAACACAAACTACTCACGAATTGGTTTTGCAGGTTGCCTTTGATCAATAGAACACAAAACATTGTGCTTGCATCTTGTTTTTGATTTCTTAAAATAGGAACCCACATGCAAGACTTCTTAAAATGAACATTTTTTTGATGGTTTAGGAATGACAATAATGTCAGGAAACTATGCTCTCGCCCTTTTGGGATGATCAGAAATCTAGAAACATTATTATCAGTTTCTTATTCTACTTGAAGTGTCTTCTAATTTTGTAAACCCAAGGAATTGCATCAACGTATCCTCTCCTCTCACTTTCACCAATCTTGGGTGTAAGATAAATCCATACAAATGCTTTAGCGTGGCTACCTCCTGAGTGCTTTAATAGAGTTGGTGAGAGTGGATTGTGCAACCGGTAACATGCTAAAGCCAAGCCCTTCCAAACCGGTATATAAAAAATGTCAATGTGATTAATGTCACAGTGAACAGGTGTTGATTGTGTTAAACTAGTAAGAAGATCTCCCTAGTACCCTTGTGGTGTGTTAAAACCTACAGCACGTAACTTCTGTAGGCTAGGAGGCCTCGATAACTGAGCTAATCTGTCGCAAGTATAACCACCTGAATGGATGCCCTTACTACAAACTTTGTTCTAGTATCTAAAAAACCCTCTATCTATTGGTGTGGAAGGTCAAAGACCGACTAAGACATCCCACACTTTCACGGCTCTTAGTAGAGACAACAGTCCCTTGGGAAGTCATTACTCTTGGGATTCAAAGCTTGGTGTGCCTGAGAAGTGAGTGCACTATAAGGAGGAGGTTGTGCCTCCAAGATTCTAAGTTGTTCGCTATGAGTAGGCATGGCTGAACTTCAATTCAAGTGGGAATTCAACATATATTTCCCTGGCTTACCTAGGATTGTGGTGTCTTTGTTCTTTTTTTTTCAACAAACATTCTTCTTGATGTGTCTTGCATGGGTGAAGCATTAGAACAAACAAAGCATTCAATACAAACATCAAAATGATCAACAATTCCAAATCTTCACTTCTAGGTGTTAGCTGTCAACTCTTGTCCGAGTTGCTGCATCTACTATCAAAACATTGGAAATCTATCAACTTGTTGTCCGAATTGCTCTTCTATTGTGAAAGTTCTATCCGAATTTTCACCAAATCTGTGTTCTCATCAACATCATCACTAAGTCTATCTTTGACTGCAATCTGTTAACAGTCTGACTTGTTGCTATTTTGAAATCTGATTTCATTGTTTTAGTCCAAGTGACTTGTTATCTTATCATCTTGGTGTGCACTATCCTATCCTGAGTTGCGAGAGTAGGTTCGTTAACCTTGACTCAAGATCAGAGTCATTGCTTCTCTCTCTCAGTTGGACTTTATCTCCTTTGTCCTTTGGTCTTGGACTTAATAAGCACTTTAGATATCACTTCAGCACCTGATAGTCAATCAATCAATTTGTCATACCTCCTCTTCAATATTCTATGCAAGCACATCAAGACAATCTTACAATGTCTAAAAGCAAATGGGCTAAACCTTATGGTCCTAACAAAGTGCAAGAAGCGATCCTTAAGGCGGCTTTATCAAAACAATTTCAAACTATGCAATCTAAAATCCAAGAATTAAAGGGGGAAAAGGATACACAATCCAACACATCCTCATCAAGCTCAATCTTTCCCTTTCTATTTGATCATTATCAAGCGAGTGGCTCCAAATCCCTAAAAGCTACTGAAAACACCATGAAGTCTTCCTCCAAAGGGATTAGTAACATCATGAAATAAAAACCTTGGGTTAAATGCGCGAGAGACTTCACTCCTTTGGGGAAATATTATGAATCTACATTAGAAGAACTTCTTGATAATGATCTCATCACATTACCTCAAGCCACATCACATGGACAAATATTCTTGCGTAACTATTATGCATATCATCAACATAATGAGCATAAAACTTTATCTTGCATGGAGTTGAAACATAAAATCAAAGCTCTCATACATGATGGCATAATCAAAGTTAAAAATCATAATGATTCATGTAATCTCGAGCATGATCAATATCAAGAATCCATGTCTAGCAATGGTTCAAATACCACATCTACTTCTTCCACTATTCCTCCATCTCCTAAAGCTTCATCATCTCTATCAAGAGCTGAGCCTAATGATGACTATGTCTACTCTCAAGGACTACCTCTAAAAGAGATCCAAGCTAATCAACATATGACTACAAGTCCTTCTCAAGCTTCAAAGATCATCGACCCAAAATATCCATGTGCTTCAACGCTTGTCATGCCTATTCCAAACGATTGTACATCAACGTGTCAAGAATCCTTCATGCAGATAATCCCTCCTACCTCGTCCTTAGAAGTGGCTCCATGTCAAGAGGGCAATCCAAAGTGGGAAGAAACAAATATCTTTAATGATCAAGACCAAGAGACTATTCATCTTTACCCAACAGTTGACCAAAGTCACATACCTCAAGAGTCCCATGATGATTCTATCATCCCCTTCCATCTCTTCCTAGAAGAAACTCTTACATCTCCTATATTTTATCCATCTCCCAAGCAAGATCAAGATATCCTTTCTGTCATCTCTAATGGGCCTATTGAAAATCAAGATAAAGGTACCCTTTGTACACCAACTAAAGATTCTTGTCAAGATCAGAGGATACCATCATCTCCTTGTCATACTCCTCCATCTCCAGAAACTATCATTCCTCAAAATCTCTTGCATAATGATAAATCCAATCAAGCTTTAGATGATCCTATCAAAATTGCTCCTATCAAAGCTACTCATGCTCCTATTGATATAAAGAGGAATTCAAAAGAGAAGAGCCTAGGCAATACAACTCACTCTAAAGATGTTGATATCCCTTCAAAACCTTATATCCCTCTGTTCAAACGTAAGCATCAACCATCACTATCCTCCAAATCCATCCTTGGTT
Organism: Thuja plicata; assembly: GCA_018584345.1. Classification (NCBI taxonomy): domain Eukaryota; kingdom Viridiplantae; phylum Streptophyta; class Pinopsida; order Cupressales; family Cupressaceae; genus Thuja; species Thuja plicata. Next base: position 203,076 of record MU228394.1, on the reverse strand, counting down.
TCTATATTCCAAGGCTAAAACCTTCAAACCTTCGATCTATCTTGGGTCCTTATATCCCTCCATCCACTTACCCTATCACCTATCAAGATCAACAAAAACATGAATCCTTGAACTCTCATTATCAACCCATCCATATGAACAAGTCATATCAGCCCTATCCATCCACAATTCCCAAGTCTGTTGGAAGCAATTTGGATGTACAATGGAGAAATCAGAAATTGAAGAATCCACTTACATATGAAAAGCACTATGTCTCATCTAATCGACATGTGACTACAAAGAAAAAGGAAATACTCAAGAGACCACAAGGGTCCACTGGGCAAAGATTAAAATCAAAGAAAATATAGGTTCCTAAATCCATCATGGAAGAATTGCGTTCTCAGTCCAACGAAAGAATAATATCAAAGAAAATATGGGTTCCTAAATCCATCATGGAAGAATTATATTCTAAATTATCTAAAAATGAAGGAAAATCAAAAGCTATGTGGACTCTCAAGTCTCTTCCCAAGGACTTGGATACAAAAAGAAAAGCAAAAGTTATGTGGATTCCCAAGTTTCTCTTAAAAGGGTTGAACAAAAAGGAAAAGTTGGAGTTGGCATCCAAACTTCCAAAGTCTTCCACTTCATCTTCATCTAAAAATCTCCCATATACTAACTCTCTTTTGGGTCCTCATGTCCCAAAATTCATTACCTTGAATACTTCATCCATCATAGGTCCTCATGTACCAAGATCCATATCCACTCATACATCAAATCCTCAAGCTCTTCCATCCACTTTTCCTCCATTTTTCCACTACCCTTCAAGGGGTGTGTCGATGTTGATCTTATCACCATATCTTGCTATTCCTCTTATCCAATCCATCACATAAATCCTTGGCTACCGTCTTCCTTATGCTCCATATCAATCTTCTTTACGATCACCCTATCAACATCTCTAAGCATACTTTTAGCAGCCTTGGCCTATCATAACATATATTTCAAAGGAGCACTATCCAAAGAGCATGAAGCTTCAGTTCCTCCATGAACTCAAAAGTACAAAAAAAAGAAATAAAGAAAAAAAGTGCCTTGGTGAAAACCTGGTAAACAGGCACCTTGGTAGCAAAAGTAAAGATAAATCAATCCGTCCTATGGTGAAAACTACTTCTTGTGGCACCTTGGATAAGTACCATGATGAAAACCTGGCAAACAGGCATCACATGTAGCTCCTCCTACTTGAACACTTCACTTGGGGGCAAGTTCCTTCCATGTCATCCTATCTATCATATCTTACATCTAGCTATCCTATGAGCATCCATGTTCCTTTCGATGATCTTGACAAGGTTGACCCTATCCATGAACACTATGCATCTTGACATCCATTATCCTTTCCATCAGCCTATTCACTCACTCTCATCCATGATACCCTATCATGATCTTGCTTATCCCGATTGCACTATCATAGCTATATCTTATCCTATCAAATTGACCCCTTCGTCTTGATCAAAATTGAAAAACAAGTTCTTAAAAGTCTCTTGACATTCCATTCTTTTGGAACACATGCTTTTCATGACATCGAGTCATTATCTTATATGCTATCCAACACCACTCCATGAGCCTACATTATTGTATTATTCTTTTTCCCTAGCTTGGGTAATCTTGAGGAGAGTGTCTTTGAGGGTTACATTCACCCTCTTCATCCATCATTGTCTTTTCACCTCATCCATCAACTTTCTAATCCATCTGCAATGACCTCTACCTTGCTAGACATTGGGGGCAAACATATGTGATCTTGCTTGAGACAAGGTTAATCTCTAAAAATATCTAAATATTGGAAAAAGTCCTGAAAAATTGATCATCTTGGTGAAATACTAGCAATAGGTGCCTTGATACATCAATCAAAAAAATAAAAAAATGAAAAAATACAAAAAATTGAAAAATTGAAAAAAAGGATGGTGACACAGACATGCTTACCAAGTTTTCAATGATCACATCATCAAGAAAGACCTCATCACTTGTGGCATCTTAGCTTCATCACATCAAATCAAGTTGAGATTATCATAAATCAAAAGCAACCCAATCAATTGTCTTATACAGTAATGGATACACTTGAAACCAGACAGATCGGTCTTATACAGGCTATTCATTACTGAAACCAGGCACATTGATCGAATTGGCTTCATCGCTTCAAATCAAGTCAATTTCTGCTAAACAGAATCTCTGCCAAGTAGGTGAAAACCTTGTAAATAGGTGCCTCTTGTACTTAGTGCTCCATATATCAATGCTTAGTCTTGGTAATCCTTTGCTTCAGTTTGTACATAGCTTTTAGTCACTTTTGTGACACTGGTTCTTCTGAGAACTCTCCTGGCTTGAAACCGATCCAGAGTCATAACCTAGAGGAAATCAAATCAAATTTGTCCTCCCAGTATGAGTCAAGTCAGTTATCACCGTCTGCTACTTGGGGCATGGGTCCCCAATTTGATCACATCTTTCGCTTATACCAGAGTCAATAATCTTGTCATTTCTGAAGGACAACTCGCTACTGACGCAAATAGGTGTTTCTCAACATCACAATCAACAATGTTTCTTAACACTGTCTTTGGACACATCTATGTTTTTTAACAAACATTGGATATCACAAATGTAAACAATAGATCGATAGAAATCAAACACAAAGCATTCACAAGAACAACGATGTTTCTCAACACCTCATACATATACACATCTGAATACTTTGAAACTGGCTGAAGCATGCTAAACTTCTATTCGTATGTTGTCTAATCTCATTGATTTCGCTAATCTTTTCTTTGTCTACTACTTGTTGGTGTGGTCCCGATGATCCAGAAATGTCAAATAAACTGGGTGTATGTGGTAAGAGCTCCCGCATTAAGGCAGAAAAGCCTCATGTCCCTCAATCCTCTTTATTTGTACTCCAAGGTGAGGTCAAAACTATCTCCTTGACTATTATTGCTCTGTTTATTTATGCAAGATCGCACTCATGGTTATCTTGGCTTTGAATGCCTCGATACTGGTGTACTCTTGCAACATCTACTAGAAAGAATGTTCAGGTCATCTCAGTTGTTGTGCCTCGATGCCTATGTTAGTTTCCCATATCTTATCTGATGAAAGTCATATTCATATTCTTATGGTTGTAGTGGCACCAGTAAGGATTGTATCAACTTTGATGTTCCAAAAATGCTCAATGATGAAAATTTTCAACTGCTAAAGCTCAATGACTACACCTTAGGTTGCAATCATGTTAGTCTTGCATCTGCATATGCATAGTGTTGAAATCAACATAATAACTTTATCTCTATCAAATGTAAAGGATCTGAGATTCTAATTGATCAATCTTCTCACTGTCAAGTGGTCATGACACCCCTTACTAAATCAACTATCCTAATTCTATTTTCAGGGTCGAAATCGAAATCGAGAACTTACCGCTTGCACAACCAATATAAATCTCTCACGCTTTTCTTCTAATCAATCCATGTATCTTATTTTTGGTCAATCTTGGTCAACAAGACCTCTCATCAAGTACATCTTTTGTCCTAACCACGTGGGACCTGTTTCGAATCATATCAGTTTCTTCCAAAATTGTCTAATCAATCAAATTGCTTTTCATCACCGGGGCACCTAGTCGTATTTCAATTTTGCTCCTGAGGGGGCAGGATCAACATATCAACATTCCAGTGATCACATCCTTAATCAAAACCCCATCGCTTGGGGCATCTTAGCTTCATCGCATCAAATCAAGTTGAGATCACCTTAAATCAAAGGCAACCTAATCAGTGGTTTTATACAGTGGTAAATACACTTGAAACCAGAAAAGATCAGTCTTATACAGGGCAATCTTTATTGAAACCAGATACATTGATCAAATTGGCTTCATCACTTCAAATCAAGTCAATTTTCTTGCTAATCAAATCTCTTAACGATAATCAGTTTCATTGCTTCAAATCAAACTGAGCATTTTGTTTTTATCTTTTGATCGATCTTCGTCCAATCAAGGTCAAAGTCGATCTTCTTCTTCAAAAGAATGGTTTCATCACTTCAAATAAAACTATTCTGGGTCTTCTCGCTAACAATTCTTTGAATCAATGCGCTGATCGTACATCAATTCAAAGAGGGGAAAATGTAATCACTTAAAAATGGTCACCTAAACCCTAGACCCCCAATCTCAACAATTAATCAAGAAACCCTAATCTTGATTATTCTAAGTCCTAAATGAAATAGGTAATTATTGAATTCGAACTGATCTGACCTAAACTCTAGGTCCTAATCAATCATCTTAATTGATTAATTAATTAATTCCTAAAATCACATTACATTGGCAAATATATCTTATGTTAATTATTTAATTGATATTCTGATATATTAATTAAATAAACATTACAAAGTTGTCAATTAAATCAAAAAGGAATTAAATTAATTATAAAAACATAAATGTGCATCCAAAATCAATTAATTTATTAAAAATACATATGACATCATCAAATTCAGTTAACTGATTTATCAATTTGGAAACAATCCAGTTCCACTCAGTTAATTGATTCTCCACTGATTATCATTTTGGAAACATTTTAGTTAACTATGAACTGATTTTGGAAGTTTCCAAAATAACTGATCATTTAGTTCAGTCAAATGACTCTCTCAACCAATCGAATCACTTGCAGATGGATTGTGCTTCTTCAATCAAATCTAAGCCACTCTTTTTGTTCGATCTCGACCGTCGATTCGAGAGATACTTTTATAAAAGAGAAACTCTTTTCCTTCACAAAGGATCCTAATTTTTTATTAATGTTATTATATTACATTTTTATCTTAGCTTTCTTGCATGTTTTAGCTTTCATTTATCTAATATTGTTGTTTACTTTTATTCAAGCATGCAAACATAAATTTAGAGCACACTTTCAATTTGGGTTTAAAATTGAATATCTCACATTTCAATTGGTGTTCTAAAATTGAATTCTAACTAGCTTGGATTAACAACAATCTACATTTGTATTTGCATTTATATTAATCACTAGTTTACTCTCAGCATATAGCTATTTAAATCCTTCATTTAGGTCTTCGGTGTAGTCACTGAGCTTCCAATGACCTAAGAGAAAGCTCATACTCCTTCCTTCTAGAAGGCAACATGCCGACTCTTTCAGACATGCACGATGAATTAATCAATATTTATTTCTGTATGCAACTAAAGTATAATGACCATGTTGAAGTGTATTGCTAAAGTAGAGGTCCACTTTTAGCACACACAATTTTAAGAGCTAAAGCCTTAGCAATGATCTTGTATCAAACATTCAAAAAAGTGATGGGCCTCATATTGCAGATATCCTGAGGATCGCCAGCTTTAGGTATGAATTTAATATTACCTTTATTAATAAGTCCTCCCAAACTTTTGTTATGGTAAGATTCATTATAAAATTTATGCAAGTCAGGGCCTATAGAGTCTCACAGATGTTTGTAGAATTCACAAGGGAAGCCATCACACCCAGGGGTTTTGTCATCTACCATAGAAAAGATAGCCTCTTTGAGGTCACTGATGGTGAGAATTTTCTCATAGAAGGCACATTGGTCGACCGCAATGCATTTTGGAGTAACAACAATACGCATTCTGAGAGCCTCGTCCCGAGAAACTGAATTCCCTGCAAAGAAAACACTCTTTCATAGTGTTGAACAAAAGATTGAAGAATAGAAGGAAGATTTGAAATATTTTCATGACCATGCTTGATCTTTTTGATCCCAAAGTTGGTATGACGGTCTCTGAGAGTGTGAAAAAATTCTTTAGAGGCTTGATCTCCCAACTCCAACCAGTGGAGGCAAGCTTTGATTTTTTCTCCCTGAGAAGCATAATTATGAGCAATATAATTTTCATGGTGGAGCTTAGTAAGCCCGAGTTGAAGCTCATAATCAAATGGATTTAAAGAAAGAGCTTTAGAAGTGCTCCGAAGAGCTTTGGTGTTGGCTTCATAAGAAAATTTTCTATACATGGCCCACTGGCACCATAGATTCTGAGAAATCTAGCAGTATGGGTGATGGCATCATTCCACCATTGAATCCAACCTATTTGATTGTGGGGTTGAGACTCTAAATTCTAGACTCAAATAATATGAGAAATGGTGGAGGCGTGATTCAGCACGGACATGTTGAGAAAAAATTACGCTTTGACAACCCGCTGAGTAGCAGATTGACACATAATGGAAAAAAAGATAGGGTAGTGATTAGACAACATTACATCTTGCAGAGGAATGACATGTAATTCCCGATCTTTAGAAAAAGAAAAGAAAGATTGTGCAGTATTCATAGCACGATTCAAGTCTCTTAAATATATGGTCATAACCAACTCTAAAATTAGACCAATTGTGTCAGACCCCAATCTTCTGATGGCGGTTAGCATTGGGATAAAAAGGCCCAATTTATTGCACATATTGTACCATGCTTCCCTTGTAAGGAAACTCAGGTGCGGAAATAGCTTCCTACGCTAATCTCTATAGGAAAGTATTGTGCAAATTCTTTTAAACCCTTTCAATTTCAGATTCGTTAACTACTTTAACTAAGATATTGCAACCACATACCATGCATATAGAAAAATAGAGA
>MU228394.1:173616-184639 GCA_018584345.1 Thuja plicata | reverse complement strand
TATATATATATATATATATATATATCACCGTCCTTTGGATTTTTGCACTATTCTTGCATAGTTACCGTCTTGAGAAACATTACTAATTATTTAGCTCTTTTGTTCTATTCATTGTCATTGGCTTAATGTCTTTGTACTGTTATTAGTCTCACCACAACATTATTTGAACATATATCTTATCTTTACAAATGATATTGTTAGATATTCTTCTTGTAGCTACATTATGCAATCCTATAGCTATTCTTTGATGCTCATGACTAATATGCATTGTATATACTTAGTGAAGATTCATGAAATAAATTATGACTATCATAGCCCTATAATTGTCATTCAAAGCATGTTGGGCTTAACCCTCATGGAAGCCCATTTCACCCCACGTGCGAAAATATCAAATAAATAAATCAACAATGAAACTTTTACCTTTATTTGTACATTGAAAAAAGCGTGTTAAACAAAACCATAAGTTTTAGATTTGTTCCTTTCTTCCTCTTTTATTCATATGATACTCGCAATTTGATAGAATGCATATCTAAAAGAGTGTTTCCTTTACTCATAAATGGAAAATAAAATGTAATCCCACACAAGTCATGTGACTGACTAAATGTACACTATAAAAAGTAAATATACATAAGAAAAGAGCATATAAATAGAGGAGGGAACACATCATTACCTGATGAATGATGAATCCCGCTATTGATGTCTTTATCCTTAGCTATGTAGCTCTGAAAGTGAGATTGTCCAAGATTTCTTGTAGAGGGAGAGAGAAAAGTGTTTTAAGAGATCAGGGTTACCTCATCAGTTTATATGAAATCAAAAATACATATTCACTTCTAATAGTGCAAAAAGGAATCCAACAGAAAGGAATCAAAATATATTGCGATCTATGCTTAAATATCATAGGATAGTAATATTTGTAATTTCATTAAAGAGGTAAAGCACCTACATGAGTAGGGTGAAAATTTATGATTTAACTATTGTATTATACTATTATTTAATGCACCTACATATCATATCATTGGAAGTAAAATAGGTACTATGTTTATTGAGCTTGTATGTTAGTTTTCCTATTACAATAGTACATCTCCTTACAACAATAGCTACTCACTATTGATCTAAGAAAAAAAGATTTTTCTTTCTCAAACTTGATTTTATGCTTTTGTTTGTCACATATTTTTAGGGAAAATATATAATTTCATGAAAAATAAAACATGATGTATCATACAGAATTTCCCTTTTAAATAATAGAAATTTAAATCATAGAAAAGTTATAATCATCTATATTTTCTTTCAAAGTCTACCTCCAAAACTGCATGAGATCTGGTGTTAGTAGTATGTCACAATCAATTGACAGTGTCTATGAGCCCATTAGAATGTACCCATAGAATTATAAAATATACTATGAAACAGGTACATTCTTATAGTCCCAGAGGCATTTGCCAATATAAATAATTAACAAAGTAGTTTTTAATAATAATAAAAAGCAATTGTAATGCAAAGTAAAAAAAAAAAAAACAATTCAATAATGCAAAGAAGTACAAAGTTGTAGGCCACCTTGTTAAATTTTGGCAAGTAATGAAAACAAAGAGTCAACAAAGGTGAAGGAAAAGGCATATTAAAGAATCCTTACAGTCTTATGAAAGCCAAAATAATAGTCGTAGATTGTACGTTCAGCCAAATATTTCCTGGCTTTTTACTGTTTGTAAGGAAATGCAATCTTACTAAAATGGAATAAGAACCTTTAAAAGGCTGCAGATAATTTGTGGGGCAGCATATTTTATCAAAGAAGCATGGTGTTTATCCATTGATGCCTAACTAGAAAAGTGAAAATTAATTCTTACTAGTTGACATATAACATTTAAACTTCAATTACTCTATGGCTTTGTTAGCATATTTAACCATACCTCATCCTATAGTGCATATGCTCTGCTGAAAATTTGAGGTCCATTGTAGTCATCACCATTATATGACTATTTTGCATAACTAGCGATAATTAGTAGTGAATAGAAAAAAAAAAATCTTTGTTTGACCCAACAAAGCTGCTAGGATCGTAGGCATTTCAAATCATGCTTATTTTTACATTGGATTTTGAACTATTGAATAATGATTAGGAGTGTCGTCATCCATGACAGGGTAATGGAAGACACTGAAGTGTTTTTCATATAGAAGTCTCAACAAATCCTCAAAAATCATGGAAGACATGTAAGCACTCAAAAAACATTTTTACTTGGTAAATAAATCCTCAACAAATGAATCAAATAATGATCGATGTATCCATACAAAACCTACTGCCAACATCTAGAAAACACATTTGGAGTTGTCAAGTAGCTCAGTTTCACTTGGTCCCCCAGCTATTTTTGGTATTGGAAGTTCATAAACATAAACATTTTTTTTTAGGAGTAATTACTACTTGTTGATCAGGGCTAGTAAGAACAACATTAGCCAATTCCGAGATGAATCTACACTTGTTCTCAGAACTTGGTTTTTCTACCTGGTAATTGCACAAAAGAAAAATAATTTTTAGTATCCATTGTTTATCAACTGCACCATATTATTGCCCAAAAAATAAAACCAGTTGATATGCACACATTTTCTCCAAATGGAAAAAAATCCAAGTTAAAATTTAGTATACTAGAAATCTTGGCCAATTTTACTCTCGAATTAAGAAAATAATATGAAAATATTGTAAGAACACAAAGCTACTACCACCCCCAAAGAACCTACTTCATTGTTTATGCAGTCTCATTATCTCATCTTAATACCCAAGGAACCAGAATTCATAGTGCCCAAAGTATTAGAAAACAATTGGAACCAAAATTCTTGTTTATTCATCAAGGATTTTTAGAAAATGTTTAAATAGACAACACCAAATTCTGCCTTGTGATAAGGTTTATAATCCTTATGTTAATAATGCCTTAGGATGAATGAATTCAAATTCTTTACACATCATGTCCTTAAAATATGCCTTCTCATTCTTTGCTGATATGATATGTGACCAAAACCATCTTTCCAATATATGAAAACTTTACCAAATTATACTTTGTGAACATAAATTACATTTGGAGTTTCACAATATTTTGATTTGCATTCAAAGGATCTTTAACACAACCTTAGAAACATTTAAAGATAGACCTTCTCAAGGATCACTTCAAGAGTTTTGTAAATGACAAGCCTTTGTCACCTCATAATGAAACCTTTTCAAGACTTGTAATTTTATTTGCGTACGATCATAATATTTTGTCACCATAGGAAATATGAATCAAGAGCTCTCTCTGATATACAACAAGATTTACCAACAATGTTGCAAGTTATCTTAATACCTTTGACATTAATGCCAAATATGACTGGTGCAAGGGCACCAAGAGAAATCACTAAAGAATTGAAGACCTTAAAGTCCTACAAGGAAGTTCATAGGCTTGCATTATATCATCAAAGTCTAAATCCAATCAATTGGCAAGTGTTAAATCCTATTATGGCATATAATGTAATAAAGGTCTTAAATACGTCAAAATGTCCTTACAAGGACCAATATATGAATGTAAGTGGACCAAAAGTGTCCAAGGATCAAACTGTGTTTTGAGAGTCTAGCATAGGTTACTTAATAATTTTAAGGCATTAGAAATCATTGGGTTGGAGTGTAGCACTCAATAAAGCCTTTTTTCATTATTTGAAAATTCAAATATTTAAATGTGAACGGTTATATTAAAGATATTTTGAAGGGAATTTGCATTTACAGTGTTTTAGGAATAAACTAAACTTTCAGCTGATCAAAGTTGGTTGTTATAGTTATAGGAAGTTTATATATTATCTGATCAAGCCATTGTACGGGAAATGAAGCCTGGGATTATACAGACAGGGAATAAAACCTTCAATAAAACTGGATTTTCATCATTTTGGAGATTTAAATGCAGTTTTGTTGAGGAAAAGTCTTCACAACATCCATAGTTCTTAGAGAGGTAACATTGAATGTATTGAATGTTTTGAAAGTCAGTTACCATGATTATTTTCCCATTTGCAGTGTAATAAGCATTGTCCTTGTATAATTTGAATAACAGTTTGAGTTTTTTTTATAACACTAAACATTACATGGAATCAAAGGCCTAGAATCCATGGAATGTACCTTACCTAATATTTTAATATAATCCTTTAATCAAGAATATGTAGAAAACTAGAGGAAAAAGGTGATCACAGTCAACAAATGAAGAAATTGTGTTGAATTTGATGGTACAGGTATAACAGAAGATGATCTAGTAAAGTGAGGGTTGTATTTTATGTTTTGGGATGTCTTATAATGTTTATTTATTGGTGACTCGAGTTCCATTTTTTTCCTAAAGTGGTTGGAGATGAGACAATGAAGAGGCCTTACAAACAAGGGTTTGAGAGAGTTGATTTGGGGCTTTTGATCTTATAATTTCCCTAGTATGAAATTGATTTGATATTCCTTGTTCTGAAACCATTTTGAAACACTGCCTAGGAGCTGGGTTCTTGGGAAGTCCTAAAACTATTAGTTGTTTTGTAAATCCATCAATTTTCAAACATCTACACAAGAGTGCAGTCTGCAATCTCTGAATTGGTCCAAAACAACAATAGCCAATAATTTGATATGTTGAAGTAATGGATAAAGGTTTTCTAAAATATAAATTTTTTCCTTTCATGCTCTGGAAGAGTTTTGAGTTAGGAAGTGTTTTCAATCACTGCAAGGCTACTAGGAAACCAATTAGGCCTCTAGGATAGTTTTGAAGGAATTTGAATAATTTTACTGTGGGAGTGACTTGAAAGCTTGAAAGCCTTTGAATCCATACAAAACTTGCCAAAGTACACCAAATCTATCATTTGAAAACTTTGTGAAGGGTCTAGACAAGTCTGAGTTCATTTGAAGTATTCAAGGGTTTGGAAACCATAATCACCATTTCAAGATTATAGCTATCCTTTGGTGTCAATAAGTCCACCACCCTTACCTCTGCATCAATGAAAAATCAACATAAACCCAAATGAAATCAATGATGGTACATTTAATGACTTCCCTTCACAAACTAGTCCAAATTGACCATGGTTTGGCTATAGATAACATTCAATGTAGTCATATTACTTACTTCTACAAGAATGGATACTCCAATAAGCCTCAAGAGAACTAAGATAAAACAAGTCCTTCCTAGGATAAAATTGAAAACACAAGCTGCATGCTGACTATGCACGTCATTGGGATTGTCTTGAGAAAGGATTATTACTATGTGTTTTTTTTGATATGTTAAGAGAAGGTGTTATTAATCATATTGGTAACATAATCAATTAAAAGTTTAGAATAAAATTATTTCAAGTGTGATCCTATTTCTGACAAAGCATCCTACATAGACCCAAAGAAATATATAAAATACATTCCATGTCATTAACACAAAAACTCATATAGTAGCCCTTTTGTCATGTCCCCTTCTAGAATTTTCCTTAAATTGTACCCTACAACACAATTTCAACAACTAGGGTTAGAGAGGTGGCTTATTAAGTAGGATATTTCATCCATTGTACTTTGAAGATGAGTCCTGCAATCAACAAGTAAGGAAACAAGTGTACATGTATACATACATAAACTAATTTTTAGCATGATATAATCTATCTTAAGCCTTATGAATTGATAAAGAGATATACAAACCCTAACCTATAGATTTAGATAACAAGGCATATGAATATGAAGTTCACTTATATCATTTAAAACATAGAGTGCATATAAATACATATAAGACATTAAGCTGATTACTTATCACTGAAACAAAATGCAATTGAATACTTATCAATTAATCATAGCTAGATATAGGAAAGCATAATAGAGCTCGTTAACAGGAAGGCCTATAAAGTTTATGACCAAATTTGGAATGCTATATGGAATTACAAGCTAGTTGAGGTTATAATGTAACATGAAGATTACACTTTAGTAGCCATTAACATATTAATAAGTGTTCAAAAGTGATATACTAATCTAAATGTGTTTGATGAAAATGGAACTGTGTTTTTCATAAAGTACAAAGGTGGATTTGTTTTGGAGGTAGAAAAGCTCATTACTTCTAAGATGTTTTTGTCTGAAGGCCTAATTGAAGAAGCTCATGGACTTCAGGAGCATAATCTGTATTGATGAAAAGATGCCAAAATCATTGGCATGGATTGAATTTTCAACAAATATCAAAACACATTGAATCAACTTAAGCAAAATTACAATGGCAAATTCATCATGAGTACACAACAATTTGAATAGAATAATAATGGTAGTTGATCTTATGATTGCTAACTATGTAGAAACGGTAAGCAAAGGTAGTCTCTAAATGCTACCATTTTAAGATCTCCTTGATTGGGCATGTTACTACATTGAACTAAGATTATTTTGTTTTTTATATTGTTGCATTTTTTTTACCATAGGAAAGGAAATTGTGTTTTGAACCAAAGCACTTTTAGAATCTTTGAGTTGAGTTGGGTTCCTTGAGTGAGTTCCAAGACACTTGTAGAATCCTTGAGTTGAGTTGGGTTCCTTAAGGGGATAGTAGACTAGGGCTCTGCATCAGTTTAGCTCGAGATTCACCTAGTTTCAAGAATAGTTTAATATTATCTACTTAACAAGGCCAACCAAATGAAGGTGGAAGCTCATTTGGCCCCACCCCCCTAACATCACTCTAAATTCCCAATTAACATATATAACATTCACTAATTCATTCATCCATTTATGAAATATAACATTCAATCATTATAATCACATAACATTCAATAACACCTAAAATTAATTAACAATTGGATATTGATCAATAATTGATCAACACTTAGTAGCACAAAATTACATTCATTAAGACAACATAAATATATTATCAAAATTTTTTTTATTACAATCTTTTCTTTTTTGGTTTCTTATTTGGTTTTTGCATGAAATGGCTAAGCGGAGCATTAATATCTTCATCATTACCCTCCTCTTCTTCTTGTGAGCCCAATAGATGTCTCCTCCTGTGTGACGTAAGAGGATGCTGGTGCACCAAAGGGGGGTCCACTATAATAACAACTAAATGAGTTATATGCACAACATTTTATATTAGTGATTACAAGTATTACATTAATTAAAATAAGATAACAACCGATAAAAAAAATTTAAAATAACATAACATAGATTTTCTTTACCTAACTATGCCACATCATCTTGAATATGGCGAACAATTGGATCATCCTCCACTCATTCACCATGATATTCTACATGCTCTAAAATGTACTCAAGAAAGGTTACACCAATTTCAATTTAAAATGTTAACTTGTATTAAAAATTACACAATTAATTTTCAATAGCAAATGAATACCTCCATCACTGCGATGCACATCAGGGTCTTTGTCATGTGGAGGTTATGTGCTAAGATTAGAAGGCTGCATTTCAATTTCATGCGCTAAAGGGGTTAAACAAACATCAAATAGATTATCGCTCAAGTATTCAATTTGAAATGATTTTAATTTGGCCTACTTACCTGTGTGTGAACCAATGTAGGAGATTGTTGGCTTTGGCATAGGAGTTCATCCATGACTTTATAGCCTTCCTTTAAGCCAATCTTTATGTCTTCTTTCATGGGCGCTACATTAAAATCTGAGCCCTGCATTTTTGGCTTAATATCATCAATTCTGCAGGTATTGTTTGATTAAACAAAATTATTTTCAATTTATAAAAAATTTGACTTCAAATTTCATTTACTTCTACTTACAATTCTTGCTTGAAGTTTCTGATAACCACCAGATCCAAGTTTGTGTTGGCCAATCTTTTCTATTCTGGCCTTTGTAGCCTTTGATGTGTCTCGCAATCTATGAAAATTTCAAAATATGTTAGATTATATAAATATAAAGATCACTAATTAGAGCATAATTACGTTCTACTTAATACTATCGCATACCTTCTATTGTCATTTATTGGTCCAATTCCTCTGTGGCTTTTCACTTTCTCCTTTGCATCCAAAATGAATTCCTTCAACACCTTCTCTGGAATCACAAGAGGACGCTCATACTTTGGGTTGCTAACTAGATTCCTTCAGTATGCGTCCCTCACTGTCTTTAGATGTTTGCAAGATCTCTGAAGAACATTGTCGCTGTCAAAAATGTTACTTCCAAAGAGCTCCTCTAAAGATTTTATGATATGATCTTTTAATTTTTTATCCTGTAAATTCCACCTTTTTTCAGAAAAAACAAAGTTGTTAGCTAAAAAAATTAACTTAAGTTGTGTACCTTGAATATAGAACAATAAATAGATGAAAGGAAAAATATTCTAGCAATTATATGAAATCAAAGTAGTGGGATAGGTTTAGTTAACATATGATGTTCCACCTTGTACGTATGGTGGGCCTGAATAACGATAATGTCATCTCATTAAGATTTTCATTAAAAAACATCATTCCCTGCAAACACATCATGGGATCATCAATCCAAAATGAGTTATGACTAAGTTAATTAAAATTAGAATATAGATAATAATAATTTTAAAGTGCATGGAAGCTTAGGTAATTTTAAGGGAATCATATCTTCATCATTTAACAACAATGATGTCTACAATTTTCCCGTGCTAGCAAAATAGGTAGATCCAAGAAACACCGCTGAATTATCATCAGTATTGGTCTTTGTATTCTGAGGAGGTGTATCTTGTACTACAAAAAATTATTCCACTATGAAATAAATCCAAGATTAAAGTATAAATCAAACCATAACTAGCACATAATTGAATATAGAAAAAGAAGGACCTACGAGGTATAGACCGTGCAAACATGGATGTTTGCATGCTCCTTGTTTCAGACATTGTAGTCAATAATGACGTCCTCATAGGAGGAGGGGTTTGGAGTACATCATGACGTAAATGTATATTTTGAAGTGAGAAGTCAATATATATATCTATATATATATGTGTGTGTGTGTGTGTGTGTGTGTGTGTGTGTGTGTGTGAGTTTGAATAAAAAAAATAGTAAATCCAATGACAAATGTAGATTTCTTATCAGTAAGACAAATAAAGTTTGTAACCTATTAACTTAAAGATTATTTTACCTATGGGAGTTGTACTAGTACCGGCCTCACCGTGATGTCCATGAGGAGTTTCTTGAGCAAACAAAAAATCCTGTACGAATAGATGCATATTTTAGTTCATGAAATAAAATAGTATAAAATATAAAACTTTATTCAACTTTTGTTATAACTAAAGATTCATTACTTCTTACTTCCAAATTACGTGCTTGCTGCACCAATACATCTTTCCTTGCCATCAATTTGTCACTTGGATCTGGATCGAGCAAAATGTCAAGAATTTCTGAACTGATTTTTTGTAATTGCTTCTCAACCATATACATGGGGTTAGGGATATCTGGGATGGCGTCATCCATATCTGAAACTATGGGCATTATTTCTATAGGCACTTTTCCCTTTCCTATAATATCAATTTTTGATAGGAATGTCAGTAAAACTATGAGAATAACTCCAAAACTCTAAATAAAAGAACATAATAATATACAAATTTTCTTCTATATTATTTGTACAATTACAATAAGGTTTACCTTTGCTAAAGAATGGGTGGAAGTAAAATCCCTACCTCTGTCAGATCACATGGTGGATCCATGTCATCCTATGACAAAGATTAAATATAAAAAATTCAGCGAAATGAAATCAATAGACTTAACAATTTTTTTTTAATAAAATGGTATATTGGAGTCATAAATTGGAGGTTAGTTTAAATGGTATATAGTACTTACCACCCCCATGATAGTGTCTTTTTTTGTATCTATGCAATTCAAATTGTAATCTATTAGTAGTTCTTGCCCTTCACTTATTGATTTTATCGCACATACAAAAACATGATTACCCACACATGCCTCAAATATGAAATTGGGACTCTTATTAGCTGACCCAGGTCTTGTACTATTTATAAAACCTACAATATTCCTTGTTGCTTTTGACCTTCCATCAATGTACATAGAAAATCCTTTACTTTGATCCTTTTCTTTCCATTGTATATAATTTGCTAACAATGCATACCTACACATACTTTTTTATATCTAACAATCCGCATCCAATTAATACGATTATAACTAGGTCTGACAAACTCCATTAATTCAACAAATTTGTTGTAACATACCTTTATGCCATCCATGGAAAATAGGCCCAACCATGTAATGACGATGGAGCTATACGATATATCCTCTCATTAACACAAAAATCAGTGTTAATTGGAGGTAGTTCCTTGGGTACCCATTCTTTTAGAAGATGTGTGTACCTCAAGGGCACCTCAATGTCATTGTCTCGTCATCATAAGAACATGACCCCCCATCTAAAAGGAAAAATTGCATGTGGTTATTGATTTTTCTTCTAATATTTTGACCTCTGGTTGATTTCCCTATTTTAAGCCTACAACACGTCTCACTTTTGTCTTCTCTTCCCGCATTTCCCTGACTCGAGAAGACAGACCTGACAAGTACATATTAGGTGGTTCCTATAGTCCATCAAATGACAGATATAGTTGGTAAGGAGTGAGATATTTTTCTAAATAAGGGTAATGTTGATGTAATCTATAGGGTGTATTGATTTATACCTGGTGATCTCTGTCACTATGAAGGATCCTCATAAAAGGGGTTAAATTTCCTACGTATATGAATCATTTATCTTAATTCAGCCAAAAATTACATGATACCTATCCTACAAATTACATACAAGACAACATGAACAATATGAATTCATCATAATCATTGTATATTTTTTAATTCCTTACCTTTACTTTATGTGTTCTATGTATGATTGTCAACAAAAGGGGTGACGATGTCTATAGTCAATTTCCTATTACAAAGGCTTACAATCACACAAAATATATGCATGTAATTAACACCAACAATTAAGCATCATAAGTCATACATTGGTAATTTGTTAAACAATAAATACATTAAATATACAAGTAATAACTGAAACACATGTATCATAAATCACATATGTTGTAATCATTAGAAATGAACACATTAATTTAATTGTACCATGGCATTAGAGTTTAATACAT
>MU228394.1:154956-167004 GCA_018584345.1 Thuja plicata | reverse complement strand
TAAATGAGAGCGGGGGGGGGGGGTGAATAAGTGGCTTCAAAATTTATCCTTCAAACTTAACCACCAATCAATAAAGCTTTGATTAGTATGTCCCTACAAGATGTATGCCATGAAATACTAATAATGATTAATTGTCTGTCGGTTTTCTCTGTCAATCCTTATTCTTTCTTGATTACCAATAAGCACTATAACTATTTACCAAAACTCTGTAAATAAGCATAGTATACTGATCAATCTAGAGTTAGCTATGTAAGATACAAAATAGTAAAGAAATGAATCATACACACATAACACATGAATTTTTAACGTGGAAACTCTGTTAAGGGAAAAATCACTGGGACTGGTACCCCAAATTTTCACTCTTCTAAAGTAAGCCCTGTTAGGAGACAACCCTGTTAAAGGTTACAAAAACACTGTTAAGTGCGACCTTGTTAGAGGATTTTATACATAGAGGTTGTCACTTAGTATCAGGCATCTATTTCTACCATCCTTGAATCAGCCTCCTTCTTAGACTGTCAATAGGTATTGGGCAAGTCCAATGCTACTTTCATGAATGAAACTTTTTGGCACTCCTTGGGATGTACCTCAATATATAGAAGACTGTTAAGTCCTGATCGATTAAGAGACTTGATGCTTCAATGGTTAAAATCAAACACTATGACCTGTTCATATTGCACCTTTGAATTGTAGATTTTTAGATCTATTTAAGTACATTACCTCTCTGATCAATATATCAATTCAATCCTTTGTGCTCCATACTTTCTTCTCTTTGATGTTGTGCTTCACTGTTCATCGGTGTCTGCAGAATTCCTTAGCTCTTCTTTCAGCTTGTTTGATCAGGACTGAATGAAGTTGTTCTTCATTAGTTTCTCTTCAGCATCCTCTTTCTATTCACTCCCCTTAAACCCATTCGTAAATGAATTAAGCTTGTCTCTTATATAGACATGATATTAACTATTACTTGATTCTTGATTCTTGATTCTTGGCATGAAAAACAATCCACCCAATTAGATTTAAAGCATAACTCCAGATTTGTCTCGTAGATATCTTCTTGCCAACTGTACAAATCAGCTTTAAATCAATCACTTATCTATGGTCGAATAAAACAAAGTAGATGACTAGTTAAGTCTATTTTTAGCTCTACCAGCTAGATATTTTTTCATTTTATGAACTTTCTATTTCATCAATCACCATTACAGTTAGTTGTCAGTGACAACTGACAGTTCCATCGGTGAGACTCCAGTTAGCTTCGTCATCTCCATCGATCGGGAATCATTGGAATTTTACTCATCAGGCAACCTTCTAACATTGCTCGTTGGGCATCATTGTGGCTTTTCTTCATCAGGAAACACTATGCTTCTGATCGTTGGGTATCACTCTGACTGTTCTTCTTTTCTCTAACCGTCAGTGTGCACTCCATTAGTGTTGTTTGTCACTAAGTGAATACTTGACTTTTATGCATTGTTGAAAGCATAACCTTTGTTCCATTGATTCTTTGAAGTCTTTGGCATTATGTACATGACTATATAGATGATATCAAGTTGACATCAATGAAAATACAATACATTAACTGATTTAATGTCTTGCATTATCTTCAACTTAACATTGTCAAACATTCAATCAGTTACATGTCATCAGAAAACATAAAAGTCAAATAAATTTGTATGACTAGATCAATATTATCATTATCATCATCATCATCATCATCATCATCATCATCATCATCATCATCATCATCACCACCAACACCACCATCATTACCATCGTCATCATCATCATCATCACCATCATCATTATCATCAGCATCACCATCGTCGTCGTCGTCGTCGTCATCATCATCATCATCATCATCATCATCATCATCATCATCATCATCATCATCATCATCATCATCATAGTCTTATTCTTCTTCTTCTTCTTCATCTTTGGTTTCTTTTTATTCCTTCACATTATACTTTACTGGCCTTCCTCTTGGATCATGTCTAACAACAAATGACCAACCCAGTTTTTGTGGAACCTCTATGTAAGAAACTTGCTCACATTGGCTTGGAAGAACATAGGGCTCATCTCGAACTGTCTCAAATGATCTTGTATTAATCATTTTAAATCTATTATCATGTTGAATAATAATTCTATTAGGATCATTTTGATTCAGTCGTAGCCTATACCATTTGATGACGAATAGAACTAATTTGAAGGATTCAAAGTTGCACTCAAGTATATCATCCAAAATTCTATAGTATTAGTTTTGAGATTCTTGAGGATGCATGTCATTTCTAGATGAAATATTAGTGACCTCGAAGACTACAGTTATCCTAGAATCATAATTTTTCTTTGTGTAGTCCAACTTTATTATGCCAAATTTATGGCCATGGTAGTACATAGCTTTGTGGTGATTCACCTACAATTTTTCAAACACGTGAAAATAATTTGCATCATGAGTTGATATTAAACATATGGGTCATGATTAATAAATTTATATGTACCTATCTACCTCTTAAACCATTAACTAGATCAATTACCATTGATGTAACATTGGAATCTCCATTACGATAAGCTTCTTTAACAAATGAAGCAACACCTTCCCATGTTAATGAGTGCCCATTTTGTTGACATAGTTCAATCCATACCGTCATCCAATCAAGATTGTTCACAATATACAAATGTAGTGCATCCCACTCTCAGTCAACTGTATAAAAGAAAAGACCACTTACAAACAACTTCAATTAAAGATTTATAAGAATTAATTAACTATAATAACATCTTATAATTACCTATCACTTTCCTCAATGTACCTTTCCCCATCAAGTACTCCCCTTCCAATTTGTTAGTGGTGTTGGGGTCCCAAATGTGATCTTGATGGAAGTGGCCAAGGGGCACTAATCCAATCACTGGATTCCTTACTCCTTATGAGGAGTGACAATCCCTGACATTCACGCCCTTTACAAATTGATCCAAGACATAACTACATTACTTCCCATGGACCCAAGAATGGTAGATGACTTAGGTGGGTTCACTTGAATGGACTCACAAGGAGTCAAGGCACTAACCCAAGTATAGATATGGCCACAAGGCTTACAATTCAACACAAACGTAAGTGAGGGTCTTAGACATCATGGGGGTAACAAGATAGGCTTTACCTATTCACACAATCAAGTTGATTGGGGTTTTTTAAATGCAATTACTAGACTGTCCAGTCTAAAGCCTGTAGCCCTCTCCAAGTAGTACAGTCAAGATAACTTTGGAAAGTTCCAAAAGACATAGGGGTTGAATAGTATATTCAAATAACCTTTACACAGTTACATCTAGGTCAGGAGCACCAAGGATTGATGGTTAATTATAGGTTCAAGATTCAAGGTTTTCAATCTGGGCTAGAGGGCTAATTAGGCCTCCATTAAAGAAGAAAGTACTAAGGGACAAGAGTCTATCCTTAATAAACCAATTGAAATGTCTAGAGGATGTCCAAAAAATACTAAATCCTTTATTTTAGGCCTTGGTGCTTGACTATTCAAGAGTTATGCAGTATTGTGCATTTGCAGAATTGGTGCATACATAGAGAAATACACCTAGGGCTCATTCAAATGGCCATCTCCCTACACCAACATGAAAAATAATTGTAGAGTCCTAGAAAGAATACTACAAAGAAGATTTCCAACTAAGGCTATGCGATTCCCATGGTGGAAATGCTTCCAAACTGGAAAAGAAAATGAAACCCTAAGAAATGGAGTCAAAACTGTGTAACAGAGACACAAATCCCAATATCTAAAGTTAGAGATAAGGTCTTGTTACTAGAATAGTTGTATCTAAAAGCTAATATTCCAAGGGATTGAATCAAATTGGTCTCATGTAGTTTTACAACCGCACTTGTCCATACACCTCTCTGTAACAGAAAAAGTGTAGAAAAATAGGTTTTCTTTATTGAATTAGAAAAAAATTACATTGTGTCACCTTCCACCCACCTGTGAGGGCTATAAAGGCCATCCCCAAAGGTTTTACAACATTTTTTAACTAATTAGCCATTTGGGGAAGGATTTCAACAACTTTTTGAAAAGTTGCTACTATAGAGCAAAGTTGCAATTAAGTAACTTTTGCAATTTTTCAACTAATGTGAAATATGACTTATAAGAAAAATTAAGCCCCTAGTAAGGGACCTATCTTATTATAAAACCAATCCTAAGACACTTAACTATCCTAGAAAAAAACATTTATTGATCCCATGACCATACTGTACCAAGTGGCTTATAAGTGGCCAAACTTGTAACTAGATCTTACAATTGGATCTACAAGATTTATAAACTCTAAAACTTGATTTACAAGATGCCTTAGATTCCTTAGGGCCAAGGGTGCATTGGATGTATCAAGTGTCAACAATCTTCAAAAGTTATCATGTCTAGGAGGTTCTCCTGCACCATCCTCCCCATGAGAATTAGAACTCAAGTTCCTACTTGAGTTGAGGAGATTAATTGTTGAACCATGTGCTTTTATTTGATCCTTTGTCACCCAAGTGGCATCTATATTAGGGATTCCCTTCCATTTTACTAAATACTGCACATAGGTGTGATTTCTATTCTTCTTCCATTCCTTGGTTGCAAGGATATTGTCTAACTGAGATGGTGTGCTTGGTGGAAGAGTTGTTACATAGGTATCATCCAAAGAGTCATCAGCATCTATCTAGATCTCAGAGGTACTTGCATCACTTTTGACAAGAGTAAGATCTGCAAAATTAAAGATAGGGGAAATAAAAAGTGTGGGAGGAAGAGAGATCTCATATGCATTGTCACCCATTTTGTGTAGAACTGTACACGGTCCAATTTTCTTCATATGAAGTTGATGACATTATTTTTCCATTAGTACACTTAGTGAAAAACATTGATAGAGATCATCGATAGACTACAAGTATTACCGACAGACTACAAGCATTACCGGTGAACAACAAGCATACCTAACAGAGCACAGAGGTCATGAAAAATGCTAGGTATGAAATCGACAAGCATCACCGGTGACTACAAGCATCACTAGCAACACAGTTTTGGGAACTAACCCGACACAAATAGAAAAGGTATACCCGATGATAAGTTCAAGAAAGGAACATCGACGACCAAGAAAATCGACTGTCAGAACCGATAGTCAGTTAGAGAACCCACAAATTGTGGATCTGATTTTTACACGATAGATAAATCAATGTATTTCTATTTATAGAGTTTTAATTTGTTTTAAATCATAACTTGAGGGTCAAGCAAGCTTTATGTAAATGTTTTAATGCATCCTAATGGATCTAAAACATATCTAACTAAAGATCAAGGTCAA
Source organism: Thuja plicata (assembly GCA_018584345.1). Classification (NCBI taxonomy): domain Eukaryota; kingdom Viridiplantae; phylum Streptophyta; class Pinopsida; order Cupressales; family Cupressaceae; genus Thuja; species Thuja plicata. Next base: position 161,697 of record MU228394.1, on the reverse strand, counting down.
GTTGTAAACCTTGGATCTAGAGTTAACTTGCGATGCATGAATCAAGAATTGAACCTAAATCTAGTATAAATAGATGTTCAACTCAATTGTGAGTAATGAATTCATTGTTGTTGATAGCCATGAAGAGCATCTAAGGAGCAGAAGGAAGAATTCATGCAAAGTTCAGAAATAGAACACACAGAGGCTACCGACGAGCAGATAAAGGTATTATTCAATCATGGAAGGATGATTACTTATATGTATGAAGCTTAATTGGATCTGTTATCAGCAACTAAAGATTGCATACTTCATCAGATCAAAGACTTATGTAGTTACATTCTAACAAGTGCATCACATCTAAACTCCTTTTGTAGAAGGTGGACTTAACCGTTCTTTGCAAATCTCTTAACAGAGTGCACACTTAACAGTATTTCTAAAGCTTCAAACGAAGTAGATCTTAATAGGTCTCCACTATAATACTCCCAACAGGGTAGGTCATCAGAAGTGACCAATTGTAAGCCTTAACCAGCCCCTTCTTATGTGCAGATAGTGAAGTCTTGTGGGTAACAATCCCCACCGCAATTTTTAGTTCCTAACAGGAGTTTTCTATGATATCATATCTTGTGTTATGTGTTATCTATTTTCATGAATGTTTCTGTTATGATTACATACTTAAAGAACTTATGATATGATTGCATATACATAAAGAAAGATGAACATTTAGATAAGATAATTTAAAAAATAATGAATAAGGGTTAATGGGCTAACCAAGAAAATTTTTAGAGGTACTGATTCACCCCTCCCCTCTCAGTACATTATTCCAATATAATTCCAACAATTGGTATCAGAGCTTAGTCTCTCTCTGCAAAATCTTAAAGACTTGAGAGAAAAGATCGGAGCAATGGACAAGTTCAGACTGGACATGACTATTGAGAATGAGCAGTTACAAATGCAAATAAACTATGAGCAGTATAAGGTGGCGAGAATAAAGCTGAGAAAAATTCTCGATGAAAGAAAGATTATGGCAACCAGGCTGAATGAGAAAGACTACAAAGAATTGGAAATAGTAGATTACTTTGAAACAACAGAATCATCAATGAGCAAAGCTTCAGACACATCATTTGAAGAAATTAATGGTATACAAGAGATCAATCTACATCTGACAGATCAAATCAAGATGCTGCAAATTGGTCAAGAGACTCAAATGGTGAAAATGATTGATGTAACGAATGATGCAAGAAAAGATGAAAATGAAAGAACACTAGCCATTGATGATAGGTGGAAAATTACAGAGAAACTACAGGAGAAAGAATCAAAGATTCTAAGACTCACTGAGCATCACCATGAGGTCACCAACCAGATTATTCTTATGAATCAAGAAGAAAATAGAATAAATACAGAACTCATTGAAAGAATACAGATCATTGGTGAGCTAAGAGAAGAGAATGAAAAATTGAAGCATGAAATCAAAGTCCAGAATCAACACAATGAATTAATTAAAAACACTAAGGAAAGCAACAAAAGGATGGATGATTTTCTTGATGGACAAAGGAGAGTCAACAACTACACAGGATTAGGGTACAACAAGAATGGTGAATCCTCAAATCAACTAGATTAGAGGAATGTTTTCACAACCCAAAGATCCAATAATCTATCATACAATCACTGTGGAAAACCAAGCCACACCTCAAACATTTGCAGAAGCAAAATGAAAGGTATTTCTCAAGCACAATATACTTTTATTGGTAATTGTTATAAATGTCAAAAGAAAGGACACAAGGCACATGAGTGCAGATCCAAAGTGACAAATCCAAGGAGAAAAACCTATATGGATAAGTATTGTCCTACAAGCAAGATGAATGGGCATACACATAAGGAATGTTGGAAAAAGAACAACAAGGCATGGACTCCAAAGGAGACTGATAAAAGCTACAAACCAACAAGAGTAGGTAACTCATATGTTTGGGACTATAAAACATGGGTAAATTGTACAACATGTGGAAGGTATGGTCATATTGCTGCCAACTATATGAGAAAGTGGACCAGAAGGTCAACAGGCTGGACCAATCTAGGTATGGCATGTTTACATTGCCATAAGGTTGGATATGTGATAAAAGATTGCAAAGACCGATTGATAGACACAAATACACATCCCAATGGAAATACCATTGATGACATCAAAAGAATAAGAAACAAGATGTGGGTAAAAGCCACAAACACTGAAGGTGTTGAAACAAGCAATACAAATGGTGACACCTCATCCAATGGATCTGGTGACATCACTGCATCTAACTAGATTGCACAAGTAAGTATGGAACTGCATTATAACAAGTTTTACTATGCATCAGTTTCATTATACATAGTTCATATTGTAATATAGGCATGAATAAAGTTGAAATATATTGTTATGTGCTAAACTATTGAAAAACAACCATCAGTTATTGGGCACAATTTGCATCGGTGAACACATAGAGAAAAGTTAGCACTACTTACCAGAATGTATCGGTCATTACACAAGCTTAGTGTAAACCGACAAATATCGGTGAATGTTGAATCAACCAAATTTGTCTTCGCAACCTCACCGACAATCATCGGTGAAGTCTCCAAAACTGCTAGCTACCTCGACACTTTGCATAGACACTGAAGATTTTATAAATGTTTTTATTGAAAAAATAAGTCTTCATACACCGACGAGTTGGTAAGCATTAATGACAACTTGGGGCACAAAAAGGTATAAAAGCCCAACGGGTAAAATCATTTTTGCACCCACAATTTTTAAGCAGAGCAAAGCAGACCAGAGCGATTTGAGAGAAAATTGGAAAGTGACCCAGTAGGAGTTAATTTGACACAAAGCATTCACATTCACAGGAAATCATAGAGAATCAGTAAGTAAATACACTCACTGATCGCACTTTTTTATTATCAAAAAGCCCTAAATTGCAAACATGATGGCATCGACTTCTAGAGTAGAGAAAATTAAGGATGATAAGAAGAAATCCTTTAATATTTTTAGTAGAGGAGAATGTGCTGAACCTAAATATAAGTTATACCCTGAAATAGCTTCTTAACCTGACGATTCTGGAGAATTCTCCTGAATCCCACCTAGGGTTTTACTTGTAGAGGACGTAAGGTCCTATATTCACTATAAGATCTCAAAAATAGGAGATCTAGACCTAGATAATGCCTATAGGGAACTTTTTGATGATGCTGGAAAGCTCAAAGAAGAGCACAAACACTTGGAAGTAAAGGGACTCACAAATGCACTGCATTTTCCCAAGGTTTTCAAAATATAATGGATTAAAATTGTTTTTAGCAGAGTTCACAACAAGACTCTATGGCTAAATAAGCCTAAGGAAATAACAAAGGATGTTATTCATGTGGTTACTGGTTATCCTACAACCGATAAACCACAGGCTCACAAGCACCCATCTCTAGCAGAAGTTGAAAAATTGACTAGTGCAAAATCAGATAAACGAGCACTAAAGGTCAACACCATTACTGACGCAGAGCTAAAGTTTGGAGCATGTGTTGTTGGATACAAAATATTCCAAGCAAGAATAATAAAAATCATATCTAGTACTGCTATGAGCACAACATATAAGATTATCAAACAGGGGAAGAAGATGGATCTGGTAGAGATCCTATTACATCAATTTGGGGAGAACATGTGCACAATAAGGTCTTCAAGGACAAACACTTGTAAGTTTGGTTCCCTCATAATGTGCATATTCTTTTATTTTGAAGATTACTTTCCTTCCATTGGAAAAGTTACATGGGACACAAGCAGACCCATAACCATTTAGATCAGTGAATTCATAGAATCACTTGGCACAGATTTTGATAATGTAATGCATGAAAATTTCAAAACCATTAAGGAAAAGCTGCAAGAAAGAACCATAATTCCTGAGAGTTTGATAGAGGAACACCGAGAAGAAATATGTTTCATGGTGGATACAGATTTCACATACATACAAGCTGTAGTTCCAAGGAAATAATGACTTTCAAAATTGGAATATGAAATCAAAATAGGATTAGCAAATGAATGCATTCAGGCACTGTTAAATGAACCCATAGACAACAAGCAATTAAGATTTGGTACCTATGAAGAGGCTAAACTAAAGATCAAAACAAATCTTGTTGTCAAGAAGGCTGTAAAACAGTCAAAAACAATGGTAAAGAACTGGAAAAAGAACTTGAATATATCTTTTGAAGGAGAAGAAGAAGGAGAAGGTGAAGAGGAAAAATAGGGTAAGGAGGAACTCAGCGAGGAATAGCTTCCCATCAATGATACAGCAGAGAAAAATGAATCAGAGGAAGAGATGTTTGATTCACCACCTCCTCCTCCACTTAAGAAATCAAGAACAAGAAGTCAAACAACATAGGAAGCAATTCCTTCTCCCATGGTGAAAGGAAAGGTATATAAAAGGAAACCTGTCACACCAAAGGGAAAACAACTATTCAAGGCACCTGCCAAAAGGAGAAAATTTGTTCAATCAAAGGAGGACTTAGAGGACTCAGCAATGGATGAACCTGATACTATGAAACAAGCAAAGGAAATAGCAAAGGTTACATCACCAACTAAAGACATTGATGAAATATGTAGGTATATTTCTGAAGCTACATCCGTTGGACATCCTAAAATTAGGAAATGGTTAAGATGGGAAACTGTAGAATAGAATAAGATTGAAGATGCACTTATTGCTAAGTTGTGCAAACACTATTATGTCCCATTTCAATTCACTACACGTGATTTTCCACAAGAACTATTAGATAGAATATCTTCTAGATTCACTTTTGCACTCCATGAGGAGAAGAGGATAAGAGAAAGAGTACTAGTTTCTCTTATGCCTCCTGAATCAAAGAAAGAAGAAATAAATGAATTCATGGATAAATATGCAAAAAGCTTCTCACAAAAATTGAGAGCTTATAAATTTATTAAAGAGAAACTTATAGAGATAGAACAAGACACTCATTAAATATGGAGTGAGATACTCAATCTTGATGAGGAGAGTAGTCAGGAAAAGGAACCTATCACCAAACCTGATAGATCAATAGTTGAGTTACATAGTGAAGAGGTACATATCATAGGCCAAAAATAGATTGATATTATAGATGAAGACTGGTCAAAAGATGGTGAAGATGATCAAGTACCAGCAAGCCCCATCCACATCAGCTTAGAGGATGAAGAAGTTACCAAAGAAGAATTATCAATAAAAGGTAACTTAGATGTTGATATAAATGATGAAACATGGTTAGACAACATTATCAATACCATTATAGGACAAGACCTTGCAGTAGAAATTCAAAAATATGAAGAGATCAATGCTACAAAGGGAAATACCGACGAACATGACACAACTATTGACATTGTAATAGTCAATACACCGACAAACATGAACATATTAATAGATACTATTGATATTCAATCTAGTTAGGATAAATAATCTAAGAAAGATGATGATATACACAAGGATATGGGTACAGGTGAAAAAAAAGTTGCATCCAACACTCCCAAGGATATAGATACAAAAATGAAGGATGCAACTGATGATCAGCAAGATGTATCAAAAGATCAAAATAAAGAGGCAGATAACAAAATAGATGATACATTGAGATAGGTTGAAGAAAAAGATAAAAGTGAAGGAGACAAGAAGGATGAAGGTATCAAACTTAAAGAAGATACATCTGTTAATACACCCAAGGCACATGAGGAGACGTCCTCACCAAACAGGTTGGTAGATTCAAAATAGATACAAAAGGAAGTCTCATCTTCTCGACCCTCACCCACCAAGTAAACCCAATCTCATGCTTTAAAGATGGTGGTACATCAATCTTCCACCCAGCCAAAGAAGAAGAAAAAGAGAATAGTAAAGAAAGACATCTTGGCTGTCACACTAGATGAAGTAATTGAAGTTCCAAACTGGGATATTACCACTTTGGATAGTGACAAACTTTAAGAGTTTGGAGTGCTATGTCAGAGAAAATCCATACAAAAGAAAATGATACAAGAGCATAGGGAAACATTGGCACTTGAAAAAGAAAAAGAGATACTCCAAAAAATTGTTCCTGAAGTTAAAATTGAAGCAAATACTATAGTAAAGGAACAAATTGTTGTTCTTACAGACGCCATCACAGAGAAAAGTATAGATGTAGAGCAAGCTATGGAAGAACAAGCAGAAAAGAAATATCAGTACAAGCTAATTGATAAAATCAGCCAAGAAATGGCATTGAAAAAGGTAAAGCTCTCTACCCTCATTGATGAATTAGAGCCAATGATTGCTGAAGCAATCACCTTAGTTCAAAATATGTGCACACTTGAGAAATTTTCAAAAGAAAATAGTGACAAACTAGCAGAGATAGATTCAAATGTCACAACCAGTGCACAAAGCCTAACCTCACATGCCGACAATATAAAAGCACATCATGACATGGTCATAGAGGTGAATAGACTAAGGAAAGAAATATGGGATGCTGAAACACAACTCATAGGTGAGATTACCAAACTGCAGGCACATATTCAACCTAATCTTACCATTTTACAGAAACATATTTTTGATGCAAGAAATCTTATAGCAACCCCCGAGATGTCTGTAGTAGAAAGAATCTATGATATAAATGTAAGGATTTCACTAGAACACATGGCTCTAGAAATGTTGAAGGAGAAATGGGAAAAGATGATGGAGGAGATCAAGTCCTCACATTCCCACCTTTTTGAAAAGCTGTAAGTACCTTTGCCTTTAGAATCAAAAAAGGAGGAAAGGA
>MU228394.1:133258-154731 GCA_018584345.1 Thuja plicata | reverse complement strand
GTACATACTAATACACTTAGTATGTTGCACATATCATGTTTTTGATACTAGTGTCAAAGGGGGAGATTGATGACATTGTTTTGCCATTAGTACACTTAGTGAAAAACATTGACAAAGATCACCGGTAGACTACAAGCATTACTGACAGACTACAAGCATTATCGAAAAACAATGAGCATACCTGACAGAACACAAACGTCATGAAAAATGCTAAGTATGAAATTGACAAGCATCACCGGTGACACAGTTTTGAGAACTAACCCAATAGGAATAGAAAAGGCATACCCGATGACAAGTTCAAGAAAGGAACACTGACGACCAAGAAAACTGACCATCAGAACTGACAGTCAGTTAGAGAACTTGCAAATTGTGGATCTGATTTTTACACGACGGATAAAGTAATGTAGTTCTATTTATAGAGTTTTAATTTTTTTTAAATCATAACTTGAGGGTCAAGAAAGCTTTATGTAAATTTTTGAATGCATCCTAATAGATCTAAAACATATCTAACTAAAGATCAAGGTCAAGTTGTAAACCTTGGATCTAGAGTTAAATTGCGATGCATGAATCAAGAATTGAACCTAAATCTAGTATAAATAGATGTTCAACACAATTGTGAGTAATGAATTCATTGTTGTTGATAGCCACAAAGAGCATCTAAGGAGAAATTCATGCAAAGTTCAGAAATAGAACACATAAGTTGTCAAGAACACACAGAGGCTACCAACGAGCAGATAAAGGTATTATTCAATCATGGAAGGATGATTACTTATATGTATGAAGCTTAATTGGATCTTTTATCAGCAATTGAAGATTGCATACTTCATCAGATCAAAGACTTATGTAGTTGCATTCTAACAACTGCATCACATCTAAAATCTTTTTTTACAAGGTGGACTTAATTGTTCTTTGCAAATCTCTTAACAGAGTACACACTTAACAGTGTTTCTAAAGCTTCAAATGAAGTAGATCTTAACAGGTCTCCACTGTAATACTCCTAACAGGGTAGGTCATTAGAAGTGACCAATTGTAAGCCTTAACTGACCCCTTCTTATCTGTAGATAGTGACATCTTGTGGGTAACAATCCCCACGACAGTTTTTACTTCCTAACAGGAGTTTTCTGTGATATCATATCTTGTTGTGATATTGCTATCAGGATTCAACTGTGTAAGTTTTGAGTCAAACTCATTGACCCATAATTCATGAGTAGTGGTTCACATGAACCCATCTCTCATGAGAATGAATGGAACACTTAGCACTCATTGGAACATCACCTAGATCCAATGAGTGCTAAGTGTTCCATTCATTCTCATGAGAGATGGGTTCATGTGAACCACTACTCATGAATTATGGGTCAATGAGTTTGACTTAAAACTTACACAGTTGAATCCTGATAGCAATATCACAATTTGACTTGCTGTGGAAAAATATCTCCTACTTATCATATCTTGTGTTATGTGTTATCTATTTTCATGAATGTTTCTGTTATGATTACATACTTAAAGAGATTATGATATGATTGCATATACATAAAGAAAGATGAAAAGTTAGATAAGATAATTTACAAAATGATGATTAAGGGTTAATGGGCTAACCAAGAAAAGTTTTAGAGGTACTGATTCACCCCTCCCCTCTCAGTACATCATTCCAAGATAATTCCAATATAAGCTTGGTATGTCTTCCCTTAGGAAGTCTTTCTGGTCTAAGATAAGCCCATACCTTATCCCCTATTTGAAAATGAACCTTGCTTCTCCTTTTATCTGCATTTGTCTTGTATTTTAGAGTGGTGTGTTCTAGTTTTTGTTTCACTTCCTTATGAACTTGTGAAATGAATTTAGCAAGGTCTTCTCCTTGGGCACTAATTTTAAAATCAAAAGGTAGATCAGCAAGATCCAATCATCCTTTAGGATGCACTCCATAATTTTTTTGGAAAAGAGTCTTGCCTCTAGATCTATAGATGGAGTCATTAAATAGAAATTTTGCTTGGGGCAAGATGACATCGCAACCTTGTGAGTGCTTCTTGGTAAGACATCTTAATAAATTTCCCAAGGATCTATTAACTAATTCTATTTAGCCATCTGTTTGGGGATGATAGGCTGAAATGTATGTCATATTTGTACCCAATTTCTTGTGGAGCGTCCTCCAAATGTGTCCTTGGAACTTAACATCCCTGTCTTAAACTATAGTCTTTGGGAGTCCATGAATTCTAATTACTTCCTTGAAAAAGAGTTGTGCAATGTGAGAATCATCATTTGTGCTCTTGCAAGGGACAAAATTTGCCATCTTGCTAAATTTGTCCACTATGAAAAAAATACTATCAAATCCCTACTTGGTTCTTGATAAACCCATGATAAAGTCCATTGATATTGACTCCCATGGCCTAGAATGTATTGGTAAAGGCTGATAGAGTCCTTGGTTTGTGGTGACACCTTTAGCTTTTTGACAAATTGTACAAGACCAAACAAAATTTTAATATCAAGAGTCATCTTGGGCCAATGGTTACTTTTCATCATTAATTCTATGGTCTTGTCTATGCCAAAATGACCACTCATACATCCAAAGTGTTTCTCCTTTATGATATTATTTCTCATAGAACATTTTGAAATGCAAAGTTGGGAACCTTTAAATAAAATTCCATCTTGGATTAAATATTCTATAAAATCAGTATGATATCTTCCAGAGAGAGTAGTACAAACCTTGTAGGCTTCCCCAAAATTTGAATCATCTGCATATAGTTGTTTCAAAGAGTCCATTCCGATGCTTGAAAACTAAAATTCTTCTACCAAACCCACTCTCCTACTGAGGGCATCTGCAACTTTGTTTTCTTTTCCTTTCTTGTGCTTTATTGTGAAGGTATAGGATTGTAATTGCTCCATACATTTAATGTGTTTCACACTAAGCTTCTCTTGTGAATTCAAAAAACTTAGAGCATGGTTATTAGTGTAGACAATAAATTCCTCCAGGAGGAGGTAGTGCCTCCAATTCTTGAGAGCCTGCACTACTACATATAAGTCAAGATCATAAGTAGAATATCTTTTCTTAGCATAATTTAACTTTCCAGAGAAGAAGGCTATAGCTTTCCCTTCTTGACTCAAAACAAAACCAATTTCTAGGTTACTTGCATCCATTTCCACAATGAAAACCTTGTTAAAATCAGGTAAGGTTAGGATAGGATATTGTGCTACCCTATTTTTTAAGTATTGAAAAGCATCATCAACATCCTTTGTCCAAACAAATTTTGTTTTCCTACCTCCTTTAATTGTATCCAACATTGGGGCACATACATGGCTAAATTTATTAATAAACTTTCTATAAAATGTAGCAAGACCATGGAAACTTTTCACATCACCTTGGTTCTTAGGAGGTGGCCAATTCACAATTACTTCTACTTTACTTGGATCCATCTTCAAAGTTCCTTTGGATATGAAAAATCCAAAAAAATGTGAGTTCCCTTTGCATGAATGTGCATTTTTCCAAATTGATGACCAACTTGTGATCACGAAGTCTTCTCAACACCTTCTCCAAATGGTTTAAATGTTCCTCCCTACTGCTACTAAAAATTAGAATGTCATCAAGATAAATAACAACAAATTTCCCCAAAAAATCATAAAATATCTCATTCATGAGCCTCATGAATGTACTAGGAGCATTGCTCAGTTCAAATGGAATTAGAATCCATTCATATAAGCCTTCAGTGGTCTTAAAGGCAGTCTTCCACTCATCTCCTGGACTTATTCTGATTTGATGATAACAAGATTTTAGATCTACTTTTGAGAAATAACAAGCATTGCCAAGTTGGTCTAATAAGTCCTCTATCCTTGGAATAGGGAATCTATACATGATTGTGATTTTTTTTATGGATGTACTATCCATGAAAATCCTCCATTTCCCATCCTTTTTGGGTGCTAGGAATGATGGGACAACACATGGGCTCAAACTCTTTTGTATTAATCCCTTTTCTAACATCTCTTTGATTTGTGTTGAGATCTTAGCATTCTGATAAGGGGTTAACTTGTAAGGTTCCTTATTAGGTAGAGAAGCACCACACATGAGGTCTATTTGGTGATTAATATCTCTCAAGGGTGGGAGGGTAGAGGGTATTTCATTAGTGGTTACATCATTGTATTTATCTAGTAGTCCTTTGACTTCACTTGGTATAGTTTCTATTAGAAACACTGAGAGGGGGGGGGGGGGGGAANAGAGGGGGGGGGGGGGTGAATCAGTGTTTATCTATTAATTATATTTTAGCCAATTAAACATATATCAAATGTGCATCCAAATAAACACAACACAAGAACACATAACACATGATATGATTATGGAGAACCTTGATCAGAGGAAAACTCCAATGGGGATTAGTACCCTCAAATATTGTACTAGGTATAATGAACCTGTTAAAGTTACTTTGCCCTGTTAGAAGCAGTCTTTACAAATTGAGTACAATGACCTAGTTAAAGGTCTGACCCTATTAAGATTCTTTTAAAAAATCCTGTTAAAGGTATATGGCTCACTGGCTAGGCTCACTTCCTAATAAGATGAAGGCTACAACCTTCTGAAAGATGATATGCACTATATAAAAAATGAACTGCTATGATGACACTGTTGTCTGACCAATTCCCTGTATGCGCAAATGCTCTTACTCCTTTAAAGAGCTATATCATATATTGAATTCATTGTATTATCCCTTTGTAACTTTCTTTTACATAATCATCGACGCTTGTAACATTACATTACATTACATACTTATATGTTTACAACTGAATAGGCGTGACCCAAAATATAACACTAGTCGGCCTTAAAAAAAAATATACAATGCTTCCGAACAAGTCAGCCTAAGTGCATTTACTAAAACATTAATTACATTAATACAAACTTATAACTAAATGCACTTAGCCATTACATTACAAAATCATTCACGCTGATCAAAACTGTAGTCAGCTTCCATGCTCTGTTTCCTGGACTACAGGTCTACTGATCTACCTGTAACTTTTTTGTACTAATGTTCTGTAAATTTTGCATTTGGATATAGAATGTATATACATCATATAGTATATACCTAAGAACACATGTGCTAGTGTGATCTCTAACACATGCGTTGATGTGTTGATCTCTGTATCTCTTTGTCTGTCCTATTTTCTGTACTTAGTCATTTTATCTTCTAAGTTATCTTTGACAGAAACTTAGTATGACTTTGTTGCCTTGATTGACAACACAAAATAAGTCATGCTTCCTCAGGAAGTAAACTTGCCAAAAATTCTATACTACTCCCCCTTTGACATTAATGACAAAGGTGTGCAAAAAATTGTAAGTCTTCAACATACTTACTCCATGTAGACTTCTGGGTACACAACTTGAAGAGATTGAATCTCTTTCTGCCAAAAGACTTTCATTGCCTCAATTGTCTGAAGATGTGCGCATAAAGCATATGTCAATTTCTCTATTTTTATCAGATCCATGCAAGGACCTTGATCATATATCTGTATGGTGTTATCAATCTGTTTTATGTTCTCATTAAGAACTACTAGAGATGGCATAAGAGCATTCCTCAACTGAGTTTGCCTTATTCTGATCTTGCTAATTTCCAGTTTTGCCTTCTCAATTTTGTCCAGCTGACCTTGATAGACATTATTTCATATGTTCATATCTTGCATGGATTTTCCAACTGATTTCCTTATGCTATCCACCATTTCTTCCGCCTCTTCAATCTTTTTGGTGTGCTCAGAGGTGAGCTTCACTCTATCCATGCAATTTTCAATAACCTTCTTGCCTTTTTCTGCCAACTCTTTTAATATAGATTGCCCAATCTTTAAGGAGTTTAGATCTAAGGTAAAGTTCTTTACCAATTCATTTAGTCTCTCCATCTTGTATTCTTCTTTTGCAATCTTAGTAGCTGATTCTACTATTTGAACTTTAGCAACTTTCTTATCAGCAGGAACTAATTCATTCAGAATGTTTATTGATTCCACAAAGTGAGGGTTCCTCATCACATGTTTCTATTTTTCCTTTTCCATGGAAAGGATGCTGATCTTGATAAGGTTGTCTTCTTCCAATGCATCTAAACTTGCTGAGTCAGGAGTTAACCTTGACAACAATGAGGTGGATGGTTGAGTGGATGGTGAGAGAATAGTATTCTAACTTGTATCTACACATTCACTTTTGACATGAATTTCCTTTACTGGTGACTCATTATCTTGAGTATCTTTCTCCTTATCCAAGTCTATTGGATCAATGGAAGGAACTTCATCTTGTTGTAGAGATGTGTCATCAGTGTTCATTTCCTCGGTGTTTACAAATGCTTTATCAAATTTATCCATATCATTATCATAAGTTGTCATAGAAATTTTTACATCATCAATTACTATAGTATCCTCTTTATCTTTGACTATCTCAGAGGTTATTGTCACTGTGGGTGTAGAGACCTGTGGACTTGTCATAGGTGCAATCTGAATTACTAGAGTTGTAGCCTGTTTGGGAGGAGCTGGGGTAACTTCTGCTATAGGGGCCATTGGTGGATACATGTGTCTATCCATAAAGACTTGTGCAAATTCCTTTTCAGTCTCCTTACCAATCTGTCCATACTCCTTGTTCATAATTTGTAGAGTCCTTGTCTTAGTTTGGAGATGAGGCTTCACTAGATCTAACAGAATAGCCTTCTCATCATGTGAACAAATAGGGAGAAGAGTATCCAAGGTTTCTTCTCTAATCTTCATGTCTTCTTCTATAGCATGTCTTTTCATGATCTCCAATATGTTCCATACTTGATCCGGTATCACTGTCTTAAGTTCAACAACTGATTTCTTAAACTTGATCATATGAGATATGATCATAGAGTGTATCTCTGTTTTATCAATTTCTTGATACTTGTCATAGACTTTGGAGAGTGTATCTAATCTTCCTTCATTAACAATCCTGTTTCTCAAAATATTTAGACTAGGTCTAAATCCTACCTTAGGTGGAGCTTGAACATTCTTAGCTTTGCTTTGAGTGTTCCTTGAGGATGGGTGATTTGTAGGAACTTGATTCCTTCCTCTAGGTTTCTTGCTAGGTACAGAAGGTGGAGATGTATCTAGATCAATTGTGGTAGTAGGCGTAGAGGTGCTTTCTACTTTCTTCTTTTTCTGAATCTGTTCAGCCTTTTCAAGTTCTTTAGCAATTTTGGCTTCTTTTGCCTTCTCCAAATCTTCTTGAGTGATTCCATGCTTTTTTAGAATGTTGGATGTAGTTTTGGATGCTTTCCTTTTATTAACAACAAGTTGTAGTTCAATATCCACTTCGTCGGTCTTTTCTCTGTAAGTACCCCATCTAGGTTCATTAGTGTCTTTAGGTGCTGACAATAAGACTTGTGCATATCCTTCTAACACATGATCTTCTAATTCATACCCTAGTAGATGAATCCACTTAGTTCTCGGTTCAATAGCCTCCATGCATGTGCAATCTGTCTCTACCATGAAGCATATTGTATCCCTGTATTTGTCAACTATCTTCTCAGATAGTCTGAACCTGCACTGGATTTTGACCCTGAATATCTTTATATCCATATCCATTGTATCCCTTGCACTGATTTCTAATGTGGCCTTAAGAGATATCTAAGACATTTTAGGTTTCCCTTTGTCTAGATAAAGGTCTGCAACCTTTCCAACTATATGGTAATATAAATAGATGATTAGAGATCAAAACCCAAATGTTTTGTTCCTGTCATGTTTAATAATCTAATATTGTCAATCAATTGACCGTGCAAGATCTCACATAGGTTGTATTGGGTGTTGTCCTTCACTATTCAGATAGATGGAAGGACTGTTGTTGTAGAGACACTATTCAACCTACTTGCATGCTGAAACTTATATCCAAGTATCATTGTCAAGAGTTTTATTTCATCTTCCTTGATAGGGTCAACTGTCATTCTATGCCTATCACTCCTAGACAAACAAAATTGCTCAATTTGTTTCTTGACATCCTTAACAGTGGGAAACATAGGTCTAGTCATTGGAGGTCTGGTTAACTAATGGATTAGTTCTGTAGTAATGCGAACAGGGCATCTCCAATCCAAAAAAGATCATCGTGCATCCTGCTTAACAAAATCTTTACCCATTCTGGTTCTTCAAACTCATGCACATTTGAATACTCAAGAATAGGGTTATCTTGTAGGTGCGCAAACTCATCCTTGAATGTGAAGTCCAGATTTAAAATTGATTCCATATGAGAAGCTATATTATCATCTCCTAATGATTCCTTCTTATAGTAAATGTATGCGCGGATATCTTCCACGTGAACAATGCCAAGCGGGGTTTTGGAGAAAGCCCCTTCCACATCATCCAGTATGGATTTGAACGGATGCTTCTTAAATATAAACCTCTTCCTCTCTACTACATCAAACACAACTGGGGTCGCCATACTTGGTGATTTCTTATGTAGGGTTTCCATAAAATTCTGAAACGATGCGACGGCTAGGGCTCTATTTCAACCTAATTATCCATTTGCTTCAACTGCCAAACTATTATGCCTTCGTGCCTTGATGTCTTAGTACTCCAATGCTCTTCAATTTCTATGCTCTTGAATGTAAATGTGAGAATGATCGACCGTGAACTTCTTTTTATACAATCTATCGCATTTAATGCTTGCAACCATACATAGAGATTTTCAAACTTTGATCCCGATACAATTTAGATAATGCGTGAATGCATATAGTTATAACATGTGCTTTTAACCATGAATCCAAAGGTGCATACTCTGAAGTGAGTACACCAACCACGTAGGGGTCCTGAGCTATAATAGCTCCCCCTTAGACCAAGAAGGTCTATTCAGGTAGAAGTAGAGGGTGCGTCCACTATGGATGCATCAACTACTTTGTCAACATCTTTGTCCTTCTTTACTTCAACCCAGATTTTGCTTGAATCATCATTTTCTTTGACAAACTGGACTTCTCCTTTCTCTTTAAATAGTGGTTTTTAGGATCCTCTTGTTTCTGAGTTTTGGATCTGCAAATCCTTGTGATATGTCCAGCCTTTCCACATGTGTTACAACTGATAGGAGGTCTGATTTTCTTGCTCATCATGCTGCACTACTTTGTTGTGTGTCCATTGTAGTTTCATATCTGACATGTAATGTTCTGCAAATTTCTTGAGAGTTGATTTCTTTGACTTGTTCTATAATGAATAGCCCTGTGACCAAACTTATTACATGAGTAGCAATAACCATTAAAAGGTCTTACCTCTTTGCAATCTCTTTCCAAATGCCCATGTTTATTGCATGAATAACAAGTTCTATTAACTTGCTTGATTTCTCTTTTAGGTGGTTCAGATATAACCTCTGTAGTATCTTCAACTTTCTTAGCTTCTGAAGATGTTTCAAGTGTTTTCTCTCTCTTTTGTGATGATTTGATTTCATCTTGTGTTGTACTAAATCCAAGACCAATAGTGTTCCCTTTTTGCCTTTGCACATTGAGCTGGGATTGAATTGAATCAGAACTTGTGTGAAGTTTATCAATCTTATCCTTTGCTTCTGTTAATTCAGATTCCAACTTCTTTTTTATGTTTTCCGATTCCAAAACTTTCATTTTTGCTTTTAAAAGTTCATCTTCCAATTGTTTGCTTTCTTTGATCTTGTCTTCAAAGTTTTTTTGGCTATCTGTAAGTTGTTCCTCTAGATCTTCAAGTTTATCCTTTAGATATTTATTCTCTTCATTAAGATTTTTGACCATTTCTCCTAGATCACTAGTAGAACAATCTTTCAGATCTTTTCTTAGCCTTTTAATAAGTATTTGAGAGCCATCATTTTTCAATCTTAGTTCATCGTTTTCCTTCTCAGATCTGTCAAGATCTTCAAGAGCTGCTTCAAGATTCTTTTTCAAATATTTTTCTTCAGCTGAGTCCATGGTCTCCTCAAGTGGTTAAACTTTCTTTCAGAGGACCAGAGCTCTGATACTAATTTTTAGAAACACTGAGAGGGGGGGGGGGTGAATCAGTGTTTATCTATTAATTATATTTCAGCCAATTAAACATATAACAAATGTCCATCCAAAGAAAAATAACACAAGAACACATAACACATTATATGATTACAGAGAACCTTGATAAGAGGAAAACTCCGGTGGGGATTAGTAACCACAAATATTGTACTAGGTATAATGAACCTGTTAAAGTTCCTTTGCCCTGTTAGAAGCAGTCTTTACAAATTGAGTACAATGACCTGGTTAAAGGTCTGAGCCTGTTAAGAGTCTTTTACAAAACCCTGTTAAAGGTATATGGCTCACTACCCAATAAGATGAAGGCTACAACCTTCTGAAAGATGATATGCACTATATAAAAAAATGAACTGCTGTGATGACACTGTTGTCTGATCAGTTCTATGTATGTGTGAATGCTCTTACTCCTTTAAAGAGCTATATCATATACTGAGTTCATTATACTGTCCCTCTGTAAGTTTATTTTACATAATCATTGATGCTTGTAACATTACATTACATTACATACTTATATGTTTACAACTGAATAGGCGCGACCCAAAATATAACACTAGTCAGGCTTAAAAAAAAATATACAACGCTTCCAAACAAGTCGGCCTAAGCGTGTTTACTAAAAAATTAATTACATTAATGAAAAGTTATAACTAAAGGTGCTTAGCCATTACATTACAAAATCATTCACGCTGATCAAAATTGTAGTCGGCTTCCATGCTCTGTTTCCTGGATTGCAGGTCTACTGATCTTCCTATAAATTTTCTGTACTGATGTTCTATACATTGCACGTCTGGATATAGCATGTATATACATCATATAGTATATACCTAAGCACACATGCGCTTGTGTGATATCTAACACATGCAATGATGTGCTGATCTCTGTATCTCTTTGTCTGTCCTATTTTATGTACTTAGTCATTTTATCTTCTAAGTTATCTTTGACAAAAAATTAGTATGACTTTGTTGCCATGATTGAAAACAAAAAATAAGTCATGCTTCCTCAAGAAGTCAACTTGCCAACAGTTTCTACCTTTTTGGAGACTTCATTGTGTTTGGGTTTCAAAACCAACACATACACTTCATTATCTGACTCCCTCAATGTTCTTTCCATTTCCTTTCTACCAATGACTACAATAATTGATTCTTTATTGGGTTTTTTATTAGGCAGTGGTTTCATGGTATAGGTGACTCCTTCCTTCACAATGGTGTAAGTATTTTTCCTATAGTTATGTGTGGCATCCACATCATACTTCCAAGGCCGGCTTCCTAACAAGAGGTGGGACGCATCCATCTCAATGATATCACACATGAATTTTTCTTTATAGTCACCTATGAAGAATTCTATTAATCCTTGTTCAGTTACTAAAGTTTGTTTCCCTTTGGTAAGCCAAGATACATGATAAGGACAAGGATGGGGAACTTTATTCAAATAAATAAATTTTTTATCATTTCCTTAGAAACCATATTTTCAGTTGAACCAGAATCTACAAGCAAGTTACATACCTTTCCTTGACACTTATCTTTGTCCTGAACAAATTATTTCTTTGTGATGGCTCCACAGTCTGTGGTACTTGCAAGAAATATTTGTCTCATCATCATACTTATGCCTTCTTCTGGTTCTAGATCTCTAGGATTTGGATTGTCACCTTGATTGTTCTCATGAATTATTTTTTCTCTTCTTTCTCCCTGATTATTGTGCCGTTTCTCGGGACATCTTCCTACATGGTGTCCAAGTTGAATGCAGTGGTAACATCTCAAGGGACCATTCCCTCTCCTCTTCCAAAGGGTCTCCTACCTCTAAAATTTCCTCTTGCATTGGTCTCATTCCTATCTAATTGGTTTTGATAAAAAGGTTTTCTACTATTACTTGACTATCCCAAATTCCAATTACCTCTACCTCTAATTTTTTTGTTGAATTTATTGCTGCTACTGCCCCTGCCATATTCACTTGGTCTTTTTTTTATTTTGAAATTATCCTCCACCTTTAATGCTAATTGAAAGCATTGTTGGACTGTTGTGGGACTAGTTGGGCTCAATTCATTTTGAATGGAGATCTTCAAACCTTGCATGTATCTTGCAAGTTTTACACATTCTGGCTCTATCATCTTGGTCTTCATGGCAAGCCTTTGAAACTCTTTGGTATATGATGAGACATTCATCTCTTTTTGTCTTAAACTTATCCTCCTTTTATGGAGTTTGACTTCATAGTCCTCAGGGACATATGCTTCCTTTATTTTTCTCACCATCTTCTTCCAAGTGGTGATTTGTTGCTTTCCATTCTTCACCCTAACATCTTGAGTGATGTTCCACCATGTAAGTGCAGAGCCCTTGAGTTTTGACTTGGAAATCTCTATCCTCTAATTCTCAGGGATGTTTTCATAATCAAAGAAACTTGAGAGGGCATCTACCCACTCCATAGCAGCATTAGGGTCCATCTTCCCATTGTATGCACCCTCAAATGGTATCCTAGACTATGGGCCCCATTTATCATTTTATTAATTTATCAAATTCCTGAATCAATGCTTTGCAACATTTTCAATTCAAATCAATTTCCTTGATCAAATCGTAAATAATTTAATTATTTCAATATTTCCTAAGGTTTGATCATTTTTTCAATAATATTATTTAATTAAAAGAAAACATCTCTTTTTATTAAATGAAATAATCTTATTTAAATAAAAGAAAATATCTCTTAAATGAAAAAATCTTATTTAATTAAAATATCCCCTTTTAATTAAATGATTTTATCTTATTTAATTAATATCCCTCTTTTTAATTAAATAATCTTATCTTATTTAATTAAAAGAAAATTCCTCTTTTAAATAAATAAAATCCCCACTTAAAGCTCTCTTTTTTATAAAAAACAAAAATAAATAAATAAAAAAATTAAAAAAAAATCCTTTTTTCTCTACATCTTCCTATCTGGTGGGCTTTTTTTGCCTCTTAATCATATCCCTTTGATTTTGCCTTTTGAATATTTAAAGCACATGGATCAACCAAGATTTAATCTCCACCATTGCTTTATTTTCCATTTTTCACCTCTTAATCTCCACCGTCCATTTCTCTTTATAAGGAAGCCTCTCCTTCTCATTTGCATAATTATGATAATAAAAAAACACACACATTCTTTAGTTTATTGTTATGTTGCAGGATTGGAGAGAAATTTTGGAGGAGAATGTGAGCACTTGAGCTTGGATATTGCAACTTTTCTCTTCTTGTCTTCTTCTCTCATGCATTCATGGCAATTCATTTAAATTAATTTTGCATTCACATTTTAGATTAAACTCATATTTTCTTTCATATATTAATTTTTCATTCGTATTTCCTTTCATAGAATAATCATGCATTTTTATCATATAGATTACTTCCATTATCATATAGACAAAATCATGTATTATCATATAGAATCTCTCATTTTAATGTGTACTTGCAGGGGCACAAACTAGGTCAATCTGAGGTCCTCCATCACACACCTTTACACTCCATGAATAGAGAGCTATGAGTCACCATTTGTGACCTCATTCTTGAGTGGTCTTGGATATAATGATTCATATAAGTGTCACACATTTTTAGCACACATTTTTGGCGCCCACCGTGGGGCAGAACATTTCTATCATCACATTTGAAAATTTCTTCTATCTTTTGTCTATTATTCTCTTAGTGTTTTTAAATCTTTTATTTTGAGCCAAATTTGACCCTACCATCGCATCTGGATCGTCGTTTCAGTTGAAAATGACTATAAACTTGCCCATACTTGATGAAAGTCAAATCTGTGGCAAATATTTTTGTCCAAACAAACTTGCACAGAAATCAAGGTAGATTTTGGATCATCACTGCACGCAGCCTGAGGTAGATTTTAAAAAAAATTCAAAACAAAAAATCAAAAATAAAAATCAAAAATCAGATTTTTTTTACTATGTTAAACTTGACGGTCATATGACCGTCAAAATCTGGGCCATCTATGACGGCCCCCAGCCCATCAAATTTAAGCTCGCAATCTTCTGATGTTAGCAGGGTTTGAAAAGTCTTTGCCTTCACCATTAGAGTTTTTGAAATTGTAGTCTAACTTCAAACGATCATATCTTGCTAATTTTAGGTCCAAATTGAGTGCAATGTTTTTTGATTTTGGGTAGAATTGTCTGAAGATTTCTAGGTTGTTCTTAGTTTCTAGATTTTAGTCATAGATTTATCATAAATTTTAGTTTTTCATCACTATACCTATCTAACCCTTTGTTTTGCAGCTTTCAAAGCCTTGTACGGGCTCATATGGTAACATTTTTGAGTGCACAACTTTTTTTGAAAGTCCATGATTTTTCATCTACTTTCTGACTATGTAATCAGATATCTGATTTTATGATTTTTCAAATGCTGACCAATCTTTTGCTTTGTTGTTCTTGATGCTTATCTTTGATTAAATCCTAATAGTAATTTGCAGGATGTTGAAAAAGAAGACTCAAACAAAGACTACTAATGAAATCATCTTGCAGGTTGCCTTGATCGATAGTGTACTAAATGTTGTGCTTGCATTTTGTTTTGTTTTATTAAAATAGAAACCCACATGCAGGACTTCTAAAATGAATTTCTATTTGGTATTTTTAGGAATGGAAATAATGTTAGGAAACTATGCTCTCACCCTTTTGGGATGATCATAAATCCAGAAACATTATTGTCATTTTCTTATGTGTTTGAAGTGTCTTTTAGATTGTAATCCTAAGAATTATATGAACGTATCCTCTCCCCTCGCCTTTGTGGATCTTGGGTGTAAGAGAAACTCATATAATTCTTTTAGCATGGCTACCTCCCAAGTGCTTTAATAGAGCCAGTGAGAGTGGATTGCCCAACTGGTAATAGGCTAAAGCCAAGCCCTTCCAAACCAGTATATAAAAAATGTCATTGTGATTAGTCTCACAGTAGATAGGTGTGAATTCGTTGGGGCAACCAAAATCTCCTCTAGTACCCTAGTGGTGCGTTAAAGTCCCTACATTGTTAAGGTGAAAACCTTTTTTGAAAGGATTGGGAGAGCCCCCTTAATTGGGAAAATGACTTGATCACAACCACCTCAACAAATTCCTTGATTACAAACTTTGTTTTAGTACTGACCAAAAGCCCTCTATCTGTTTGCACGGAAGGTCAAAGACCGACTAAGATGTCCCACATTTTCATGGTTCTTTGTAGAGACAAAAGTCCTTCGTGAAGAAATTCTCTTGGGATTCAAAGCTTGGTGTACCTGAGAAGTGAGTGCACATGCAAGGAGGAGCCCATGCCTCCAAGCTTCTAAGTTGTCCGCTATGAGTAAGCTTGGATGAACTTCAGTTCAAGTGGGAATTCAACATATATTGTCTTGGCTTACCTAGGTTGTGATGTGACTATTTCTTTTACAACAAATATTCTTCTTGATGTGTCTTGCCTGAGTGAAAGATCAAAACATACACCCAATCATTAAGACAAACACCAAAATGATCAACAAATCTGCATTCTTAAGTGTCAAACTGTCAACTTGCTCATTTTTGCTATCTTGTCATTTTTAGTCTTCCTAGATTGATCTAGAATAGATTAGGTCACTTACCCTACTTTTAGAAGCTTGTTTACACTTTGGATTCTTGCATTTTGACCTCTTAAACTAGTAATCTTTGGTTTCACAAGTAACCTTTCTTGTAGTTGGTGAGCTAGAAACGGTCCTTGTTGAGAAGATAAACCTTTAGATCCTTTGATAACACACTTGGAGAGTCTTAGTAATCTCTTTTCCAGTCACTTCCATACAAAATTCAAATTCAATCAATATAACTTGGGTAAATCATCCTCTTGATCCATATGTGTTAGGGTATTCACCCATTTATTGGGCACCTTTGTGGCAGTGTTGGTTTATACCTCTTGCTAAATTCTATCTTATCACCTCTCTTTTGGACAAGTGAGTGCTTTTACTATCCTAGTTTGGTACCAACACTTCTCAGGGTCATCCTATCACCTAGTACCTTTTCTTTCATGCCAGTTACAACAAAATATCAAGTAAATCAAGGAAAGCAACCTCAAGTTGTTTTTAACCAATTACCTTTAGTTCAAACTCGCCAAAAACATAAGGGAAAAGCGCCCATATTTGATCAATCACCTAGGAACAATTCTGAAGTTCGGTTTGACTCCAAGAGTCACCTTAGTGAGTTGAGTACCCCCTTAGCATCATCTCGTTTGGATATGGATATGAGTTACACATTAACTCAACGAGATAGGGAGGATATGGATAAACATCTTGATGATATATTTGAGAAACATAGAGATTCCATTTCAGTTGGCCATTTCTCTCATGGACATTGATCAGTCTCAGCCCTTATCTCAACTAGATATATGGATGCACACCAAAGGGCTGAAAGAGATAAGCGACAAGCATATCAAGAAGCACAATTACATTATGACAACCAAAATGATGAGCCTTATGATACTCGGGTGAACACAACATACAACAATGACTTGTTCAAACATTCAAGACCAAGTTCACCACCCAAAATTCCTTCAAGATACACAAGTGAAAGAATCGATACAATTGAGTGTGAAAAGAAAGCCTTCCTAGATGGACAAGCTAAAAATGAAGAGCAATTTAGAATCCTAGAGTTGGAGAGAAAAACTTTGTTGGAAATGGAAAGGAAGGCCTACCAAGAAGAGAAAGATAGACTCTTGGCCCAAAAACACAATTATCAATTCAACAATATGCATGTTGGTGGTGGAAACAACTCTCCTCCATCCAACCCTCCTAAAACTCCCCGAAGTAGAAGATGTCCAAGAACACCTTCACGATCTCCTATCCCTAGAGGAAGAAGGGCCTCAAGACATGATCATTATAGGATACAAACACCTCCTAGGAACTCAAGACAACCATCACAATGTGCTCATCATGGTTCACAATATGGGGGTAGTAATTCAAGTTTTGATCTCACCTCCCAAGACTTCATGAAAATGCAACAAGAACCACTTTTCCAGCAATATGTGGATAAATATTTAGAGCAAAACAAAGACAAGTTCCTAGAGAGTTTAATCAACAAGGGTGCTAGAGTCCCTTAGAACTTTGATGTGGACAAGAAGATTAAGAAGCAAGGCCCATCTCAAGAAGAGGAAATCAAACAACTTAAGAACATGATGGAGAAGATGTTAGCACCCAAGAATTCATTCTTGCTAGATTCAATTTGATTTAATCCTTTTGACAAAAGTATTAACATGAAAGAGTTCCCTAGAAGGGTTGAGATCCCTCAATATGAAAAATATGATGGGAATGGAGATCCACGTGATCATGTGTGCTAGTTTTATACCACGAGTTTTGAGTTCCATCAAGATGACTCATACCTCATTAGATTTTTCCCAAGGAGTCTTAAGGGTCAAGCGATGGAATGGTTCACCAACATAACTCCCCCTGTTAAGAATTTCAAAGACCTTGTTCACAGATTTGTTCTACACTTTGCATACAATCTTTCAAGATAAATCACCATGTTGGACTTATGCAATTTAAAGAAAAATCAAGGGGAATCCTTTGTTACTTTCTCACAAAGGGGGAGACAACAATGCTCTCGCTACTCTAGAACCATTCCTGAAAATGAAAAGATTGATATCCTTGTTAGAAACTTGGTTCCCGAAATGTGGTATGAAGTTAGGAAGATGGGTTTTGATTCCTTTAACACCATGGTTGAAACCGCATGTAGGATTGAAGATGTTTTAAAAGAACAAGGAATTTTTACCAAACATGGAAACAACAACAACAATAATGGTCAAAATAACAACCCTACCAAGGATAAAGGGAAGAACTCACATTGGAATAGGAACAAACAAGTGGTTAATGATGGGGTTGTGGACTCCTCCCAACCAAAAGATCAAACTATGCTCCACTTGTCTAGTGTTGTTCAAGCCATAAAACTCAATGCATTTAATCAACAAGAGAACAAGCCAAGATACCAAGATAGACCTAAGAAAGAGAGACGTCAATTTACAAGACTTGGTGATTCGTATGAGGATATCTTGAAAACACATATTTCTAACAACCTTGCTCATCCTCAAGATCCTGCGAAGCATTATATACCTAATGTTAAGCCACATTGGTGAGATGAGAAATATTTTTGCAAGTTTCACAATGGCATTAGACATGATATTGAAAACATCTACAAACTCAAGCATCTTATTCAAGATCTCATTGACAATGGAAATCTTAAGATAGATGGATTGAACACCAATGCCAATCATAAGGCATTCAAATAACCATTACCCAAGTATGAAAAGGGGGAAACCTCTAAACCTAAGAATGGCAAGGCTGATGTCAATTATACTTACATAGATGCGGAGAATACTATCAACATGCTAAAATTTGCAGAAGAAAATATAAACATGATGAGGAGTAGAGATCCCTATGGTTATGATCTCAGCATGGAATCTCCTCCTATCTTTAATGAAGAACCTGTTGTGGTGCTAAGGGGTCCTAACTCTAGAATGTTGTCCCAAACTCTTAATTCTATCACATGAAGTCAAGGTCCCATTTTCATTAGAGGACCCAATTCAAGTAAACTAGGTAAACCAAAGCAAGTGGCATCCAAGAATGTCACCTTAAAATTGACATTTGATCCTATGTCAAGTTACAACCTTGTTGATCAGTTACAAAGAACCCCAGCTCAGATTTCCATCTTTGAGCTCTTAGAGTTTTCCCCGAGACATAAGCAAGTCCTTGAGGATGCTTTGCATATAGAGAATGTCCCCAAAAACTTAGATGTTGATCAATTCCAGAACATGGTTAACTATATTTCTAGCCCTCATTACCTTACCTTTTTGGAGGATGATGATAAATCTTTGAGTCACCCACACAATCTCACCCTTCATATTGAGGTCATGATCCACAGAACCTGTGTTAGGCACATGTTGATAGATGGGGGTGCTGGGATTAATATTTGTTCTTTGAGTCTTTTTAAGAAGTTGGGTTATTCAGAATAAGTCATAGATACCAGAAAGAAGATCACTATCAAGGCCTATGATAAGGTAGAAATAAGTTCCAAAGGATTGGTCGTCCTTCCTGTTAGGATTGGCCCTGTTGAAAAAGATATTTTGTTCCAAGTAGTTGACGTTGGTCCTCTTGTGTATAATATCTTACTTGGTAGACCATGGATACATGATATGAAAGCAGTGTCATCTACTTACCATCAATGTGTTAAGTTCCCCTACAATAGAATAAAGATTTGTATACCTGGGGATAACACTTTATCTGTTAATTCAATTTCAGCAGGGGCTCATGTTCCCCTCAATAGAGAAGAAAAATATTTTGATGCTACCTTAGCTAAATGCAAAGACAAGCTTAAATCGATAGACCTTGGCATGGGGGGGTATCAACTCAACTCCCTCACAACATTACCAGTTTTTCCTAGGTCTTATGGAAGGCCTTCACAAGAAGAAAAACCTTCCTCTTCAGCTATGAATTTATTTGGAACATTTATAGAGTCATCAGTGCCTATCCAAGATGAGAAAGAGGAGACATTTGTTAGAGACTAGATCTATAGAGAAGGAAAATACATGCACAATAAGAACTTCTCTCCCTCTCCTAAGACTTATGGAAGAGGGTATACTTTTGTTAGACAAATGGGCTATCCTAGATATGGCCCTCTTAATCACAATTTGGATGCTAGATCTGAACCGCTTGATCATGCTCTTTTTGGACGCAAGTCTAAGAAGTTGGTTGGCCTAGGATTTGAGAATTACAACAAGCACACTAATCCTCTCTTTGAAAATTTGGATAGTGACGATGAACCAGGGTATGTTCCTAATTTGACAAATCACCAAGATATGTGTGAAGATTGGGTCCCTTCCACTAATCTCCTTTGTGGATATTTAGATAGTCTAGTTATTCATGAGACAATTGCAACCTTAGAACAAGATGAATCAGATGCAGAAGATCCTTTCAGAGAACGTCAAAGAAATAATCTTTTTCATTTAATGGAAAGAGAAGATGACATTGGACCTTCCACATCAAGATTTCCCAAACCTTCATGGTGTAAGCATAGTAGTCATAGTTTAGACACAAGTTCACATGAGTATGAATGAGACTCTTTCTTAGATTCTTCAACAATTGATAGAGATATTGATGTTGTTCACACTTATAGTACTCAACCCGAGGTAGCCAATGAGTCACGTGTAGGATTAGAGGATTTGAACCCACGTGTTGCTTTAGTGGATGATTCTTTGCTTGTTAGGATGAATCTTGATTTGGGTATCTTAGAGGGATACTTAATGAACTCTGACTCTTCGGTCACCAACAATAATATCATTCACATTTATAACCTTGAACCAGTCATTGAATTGCCTCTTGTTCATCCTGACCTCATTGATTGGTCCCAACGCTATCAAGAACTTGAGCTCTTAACATTTCAAAATGATTATGAGATAGCCTATTACTTAAATTCCATTGAACCCATAGTCTCTTCCACCAGTGAACCTTCTACCAGCATAACAGAGCTAGACATCAAGTACCTTAGTAAAAAAATAAAAAGAATAAGATTTCTGATGGCAAAAACCACTGTGTGGCGGTGTCAGAACCAAAAAAAGTAAAAAAAAATGATGTATCCAAAGGTCAAAACCTCTCTGAGGCACCTAAGGATGAGTTACTTGATCGTCTCCCCAACTATTTACAAGATAGATCTTCAGTGCTTATTGAAATAACACAAGTAGTCAATTTGGGTACGGATGAGACTCCACAAATAGTGCACTTGGCTGAGTCCTTGTTAGCAACATAAAAAGAAGCTTACACTAAGTTCTTATAGAAAAAGAAGATCAATTTTGCATGGACTTATTCAAATATGCGAGGGTTGGACATTAATCTTATCATGCATCACTTATCTATAGCTCCAAATGTCGAACAAGTTAAACATAAATTGAGAAAGATGCATCCTCACATAGCTCTCCTAGTCAAAGTAGAATTAGAGAAGCTCCTTGGTGCAAAATTCAAAAGAGCTATTACCTATGCTGAATGGATATCAAACATTGTACTACTTTCCAAACATGAAAAATCCATTCGAGTTTGCATAGATTTTAGAGATGTCAATAGAGCATGCCCAAAGGATGACTTTCCACTTCCCAATATAGACATGATAGTGGATATGACTATGGGTTATGAGATTTATTCCTTGATGGATGGTTTTTTTGGGTACAATCAGATTAAGATAGCTCCTGAAGATCAAGAAAAGAATGCATTCACTTGTGCATGGGGTACCTATTATTGGAACGTTATGCCTTTTGGATTAAAAACGTAGGAGCCACCTATCAGTGAGCTATGACAACCATTTTTTCATGACATGATGCATAAAAACATGGAAGATTATGTGGATGACACCTTGGCCAAGTCTAAACAAAGAGATATACACTTAGATGATTTAGAATTCATTCTAGATCGCATGGAACAATTTCAACTAAGGTTAAATCCTAAAAAGTGTGCATTTGGAGTCACCTCTGGAAAACTACTAGGATTCATCATTTCAGCAAGAGGAATAGAGGTAGACCCTGAGAA
>MU228394.1:116985-128745 GCA_018584345.1 Thuja plicata | reverse complement strand
CTTTGCAACATTTTCAATTCAAATCAATTTCCTTGATCAAATCGTAATTAATTTAATTATTTCAATATTTCCTAAGGTTTGATCATTTTTTCAATAATATTATTTAATTAAAAGAAAACATCTCTTTGTATTAAATGAAACAATTTTATTTAAATAAAAGAAAATATCTCTTAAATGAAATAATCTTATTTAATTAAAATATCCCCTTTTAATTAAATGATTTTATCTTATTTAATTAATATCCCTCTTTTAATTAAATAATCTTATAGTATTTAATTAAAAGAAAATTCCTCTTTTAAATAAATAAAATCCCCACTTAAAGCCCTCTTTTTGACAAAAAAGGAAATAAATCAAATAAAAAATAAATAAAAATCCTTTTTTCTCTACATCTTGCTAAGTGGTGGGCTTTTTTTTGCCTACTAATCGTAGCCCTTTGATCTTGCCTTTTGAAGATTTAAAGCACATGAATCAACCAAGATTTTATCTCCACCATTGCTTTATTTTTGTTTTTTTACCTCTTAATCTCCACCATCCATTGCTCTTTATAAGGAAGCCTCTCCTTCTCATTTGCATAACTATGATAGTAAAAAAACACACATTCTTTAGTTTATTGTTATGCTGCAGGATTGGAGAGCAATTTTGGAGGAGAATTTGAGCACTTGAGCTTGGATATTGCAACTTCTCTCTTCTTGTCCTCTTCTCTCATGCATTCATGGCAATTCATTTAGATTAATTTTGCATTCACATTTTAGATTAAACTCATATTTTCTTTCATAGATTAATTTTGCATTCGTATTTCCTTTCATATAATAATCATGCATTGTTATCATATAGATTAATTCCATTATCATATAGAAAAAATCATGTATTATCATATAGAATCTCTCATTTTATGGTGTACTTGCAGGGGCACAAACTAGGTCAATCTGAGGGCTTCTATCACACATCTTTGCACATCATGAATAGAGAGCTATGAGTCACCATTTGAGACCTCATTCTTGCATGATCTTGGATATAATGATTCATAGAAGTGTGACACATTTTTAGCACACACACATTATAGGTGGGTAATTAAAGCTTAGAGTCCACAGATCTCCTCTCCATGAATTTAAGAGTCTTCACTAGTAGCCTCTGATATTCAGGAACTTCTTCTTCACTCCCTCAAAATCCTTAGAGTTACCACTAGTCTTCCTACGAAGCTCTTCCTTAAGCCTTTCTACTTCATCCATCACCCACTACATCTTTATGTCTCTCTGTGCATCTTTCCTTTGTCTTTGGTTCCTCATGTACTTAACAATATCTACATTAGTCATCCTTGAAGACAACCCTCCTTCTTCATCTCCTGACATGGTGGTAAGAAATTCTCTGACCTAAGGATCTTAGGTGCTATGATACCACTTGATGCAAGTGGCCAGGGGGTACTAGCCCAATCACTGGATTCCTTACTCCTTATGAGGAGTGACAAGCCCTGAAACTCACACCCTTTACAAATTGGTACAAGAAATAACTATATTACTTCCCATGGACCCAAGAATGGTAGATGACTTAGGTGGGTTCACTTGAATGGACTCAGAAGGATTCAAGGCACTAACCCAAGTATAGATATGGCCACAAGGCTTAAAATTCCACACAAAGGTAAATGAGGGTCTTAGACATCATGGGGTTAACAAGATAGGCTTTACCTATTCATATAATCAAGTTGATTGGGGTTTTTTGAATGCAATTGCTAGACTATCCAGTCTAAATCTTGTAGCCATGTCCATGAAGTATAGTTTAAATAACTTTGGAAAGTTCCAAAATAAATAGGGTTTGAATAGTAGATTAAAATACCCTTTACAAAGTTACATCTAGTTCAAGAGCACCAAGGATTGATGGCTCATTATAGGGTCAAGATTCAAGGTTTTCAATCTGGGCTAGAGGGCTAATTAGGCCTCCATTACATAAGGAAGTACTAATGGAAAAGGGTCTATCCTTATTAAACCAATTGGAATGTCTAGTGGATGTCCAAAAAACACTAAATCCTTAGATTTAGGCCTTGGTGCTCGATTGTTCAACAGTTATGCACTATTGTGCATTTGCAGAATTGGTGCATACATGGAGATATACACCTAGGGCTCGTTAAAATGGCCATCCCCTACACCAAAATGAAAAATAATTGCAAAATAATAGTAAGCATACTACAAAGAAGCTTTCCACCAGAGGCTATGCAATTCCCATAGTGGAAACGCTTCCAAACTGGAAAACAAAACAAAACCCTCATAAATGGAGTCAAAATTGTTTAACAAAGACAAAAATCCTGATATCTAGAGTTAGAGATAAGTTCTTCTCACCAGAATAGTTGAATATGAAATCTAAGAGGCCAAGGGATCCAATCAAATTGGTCTCATGCAGTTTTGTGACGTACCTGTCCATACAACACTCTATAATAATGAAAAATGTAGAAAAATGGGTTTTCTTTATTAATTTAGAGAAAAATTACATTGTGTTGCCTTCCACCCTTCTGTGAGGGATATGAAGGCCATCCACAATGGTTTTACAATAGTTTTGAACTAATTAGTCATTGGGGGAAGCATTACAACAACTTTTTGTAAAGTTGCTACTATAGATAAAAGTTGCAATCAAGTAGCTTTTGCAATTTTGCAACTAATGTGAAATATGACTTATAAGACAAATTAAGCCCCTAGTAAGAGACCCATCTTATTATAAAACCAATCCTAATACACTTAACTATCCTAGAAACAAACATTTATTGATCCTATGACCATAGTGTGCCAAGTGGCTTATAAGTGGCCAAACTTGTAACTAGGTCTTACAATTGGATCTACAAGATTTACAAACTCTAACACCTAATTTAATAGATACCTTGGATTCCTTAGGTACAATGGTGCATTGGATGTATCAAGTGTCAACAATCTTCAAAAGTTCTCATGTGCTAGGAGGTGCTCCTGCGCCAGATCTACATGCATCTTTGCTGCAAACTTAGGAAGATATTCACTAATGTACACCATGGTATGGTATACCATATACCCCTCCACCATAGAACCCTCAAGATGTGATCTTTGTCAAACAAAACCCTTCAAAAATTTTAGGTGTCTCTCAACCACTCACATTTACCTAGTTTGTACAGGTCCACACAATTCAATCTCCTCAACTTGATGCCTGAGGTAGTGTTCTTGTGCATTGAAAAAGTAGAAGGTAAACACTTTTTCATTTCACACATAAGATGAGGAATTTTTCTCTTCCACTATTTTATATCTTCTTTATTCATCTCTTTCGATGACAACCACCTAGATGCGATTCAACATGCAAAACATATAAACGAGAAAATAAAAAATATACAATAAATTACTGAAAAAATTAAAAAAGTCATAAATATAATATCTATACAACAAATCTAACAAATAACGCTTCTAACGTCATGTATTTTCCAAGATCATATATAACTTGTTTGACACTATTGTCGAAGTGGTGTGGGAGAGATAGAGGTAGAACGTACTGCAATAATTATAAAATGATCATTTCAATATTTTAGAGAATAATACAATGAAAACTACATGCAGTATACAAATATATAGAAAATACCAAATAACATGAATTACCTTAATAAAGGCGTGCCAATTGTGTGTTTTCATCCCTGGCCCAAATTCACTTTTCTTTGATATGAGATTGTTTATGTTCGTAGCAAACCCTGTGGGAAATCAAATTTTTTGTATGACTTTTTTTATAGCATTGCTTTGCTGCTCCGATAATAACCAAGGAAGGGAACTTATATCAATATGGTCTCCATTTTTATTTGGTTGAATGATATTTTTCAATGCATGGTTAGAATCTTTAATGTCACTACAAATTTTGATATTTTTTCTTTATCACGCCTTTCGTCCAATAATTTCCATAATGTCTTTGTTACATTCTTTCCAATATGCTTGGCATCAAACAAATGCATGATTGGGAGGTGCTCATAGTATGTAAACATTCTAAATTTTCTAGGATAATTTTTTAGTCCTTTTGGAAGTTTGTCATTGACGCCTTGATGACCTTCTCGAGCATCAATTACATCATCAGTAAACAAAAGACAATATCAAAATATAAATTTGAAACAAAAACAATCAGATTGAATGACATTACCTTGTTGATTTATTCTATTGTATTCCAACTTCCATAGGCGAGGTGTCATTCTTTGTGGCTTTGAAGAAGTCTCTTATTTCCCATTGAAAAGATTTTTTTCGGTAATTTGATACTTGTGATTTCTTTGGAGAAAGTGCCTATACTCATCGAACACCTTCTTTCCTAAACCTTTTGGATGGCGAGATTTCATCTTTGGACCACAAAATGGACATGCAAATTTTCCCTTTGTCTGAAGACCTACAAGATCACATATAATTGGATTGAATATGTTGATTTTTATAATTACAATTATCATGTGCAAACTTAGACATACAAAAAAGATGTGTTAGCACTATAAAATATCAAAAAAGAGGTGTTAACAAGAGAACATACCATAAAATGTGTTAGCCTAGGGTCATCATGTATTGTCCATACAAGCATTGCATGGAATTGAAACTGTTTTTGTCTTATTGGTCTAGAGATGTCATACATAGTGACCCCATTCCATAAATCTAACAACTCGTCGATAAGGGGCTCAATATATACATTCATATCTTTAACTTTGTACTTACCTGGTTGAATAAACAGAAACATTACATAATTATTGTCATTTTGATGCAGTATTTATGAAAAATTTTGATGAATATTGAATGAAAAAATACCTAGAACAATCATTGCCAACATTATGTGCTCCCTCTTTATGGACATCCAAGGAGGAATGTTATTATTGATAACAAAAATAGGACACACCGAGTAAACCGGTGTCAATGAAAGCTTGAGATTATGAGGTTCTTCTTTAAACTGTGTCCAAGTTTCCTCTATGTCCTTAAATGCAGAACCATCCATAGGCATTTTCATAATGTCATCTTGACTTCTATTTCATGCATGGTAATCCATAAATTGTGTCAAGCTATTGTACCTGAATAATCATTGCAGACGTGGAATAATGAGAATATACCGGAGAACCTTGTGAGGAACCTTTTTTTGTATTTGATCTGTTAGATATCTACTAATATGATAATTAGGGATTTTTTTTGCAAATTCACGTTGTTTATGATATATAATATGATCATTGGGACATGCATGTATTGTTTGATACTCCATCCCAATATCTTTTATAATGGTAGATAGTTCTTGGTATGAGCGAGGTAGAATGTTTGATGGTGTTAACAAACACTCACTATCAAGCTATAGAAAAATATATAATTAGCATACATGATTCACCCTCTATTAACAATAAGGAAATTATGACTAAAATAGATGAAAAAGATGACATATATTCCATACCTTAACATTCGTGATATTCCTACATTAGGTAAACCATTCAAAACCTTGAAGTTCACCAACAACAATACAGTGGACAAAAGATTTGTTTGGGAGCCTTTGTATAGGGGCTCACATGCCTTCTCAAGTATAGGTAAATCAAGTTCATCTTCATCATCGTGACTAGCTGCACTAGTACTATCATCTTCAATCGTATTCTCTGGTACATGATCAACTGCAACAATACCATCATCTTCAATTGTGTTCTCTATCACAGGATCATCTTCTTCCATGGAATCATTATCTTCTCCTTGGATATTCACACCTCCATGTTCTTCCACTTGGAAATTCACATTCTCCGGATTGTTATGGTCCATAACATGTAACCTAGGGTGGTTAACCTATATCAAAATTATGACATTAAATTAACCATGACCATGATCTCATCATCAATTAATTTTGTATGTATATAAATTGTTAAAACAATATATTGAAATACTTACCAATGTACGAAAATTGTGCCCCCCTTCAATGTTACCATGCTCTCTACAATGTTTCTCAGCTGTTTTGACTAGAAGTCTTCGATTCTTTAAGCCCTTGCAATTTTGCAGGGACAATAACATTTTATATCACCTTTTCTTATAAAATTATCCCACAATCTAGCAATTGTCTCCTTATTTTGTTCTAGGTTCATATTTTCAGACATGGTCTTTCTTCACAGGAAAATATTTGGGCTATAATTATACCAAAAACTTGTCTCCCATATTCTGAATTAAGATATTAACATTGTAATCCATCAAATATAACCATAGTAGCATTAGTACTATCTTGTATAAAATCAAGCGTAAATCCATTAAATATATTTTGACTACAAAGCATTGTATAGATAATCTAATCATGATTCATATTTGACAGTAATGCTAAGAAAATAAAATATAAAATATAAAATATAAAATATCCACTTTGACATTGTTGGAGATAAAGTGACTGTTCTGAGAAAGGTTTGGTGGTGAATATCCACATAAGTCAGACACAAGACAACTAGGAGTGTCAATTTGAGGGCATTGTGTAATTACAAATCACCAGTTGCCACTTGTGGCTAGAGATTACAAAGAACCCTAGAAAAATCCCACAGCTTGGAAATAAGCACTAATAACAAGGACATTATGTTAAGAAATCCCTAAAACCATACTTATCATTTAAGAAATCCCTACAACCATAAATTCCACTATCAAATCACCTTCATAGTCATCAATCCATCATTAGGACAAACATCCAATTAGCAAAAAATTATCTTTATTAAGGCATTATTAACCTTTGGTGGCAGATCAAAATTCATACACCAATTAGGTCTCTAGGCTCATTAGGCCTTACCAATCCTTAGAACTTACGAAAATTACTAAAATTGTAGACTCCTAAATTTGTAGACACTTCAAATTGTCGACCCTTAAATTTGTAGACACTGTAAATTATAAACCCTTAAATTTGTAGACTCTTAAAATTTTAGACTCTAATTAGTGGAGTCAGCTCTTGATCCCATCTTAAAGTAGGCTCATCATTGATGATTGGACTAGCTCAAGAATTAGAGTAGTCAAGACATTTACTAGAGCCAGACTTGGAGGCAGACCCTTCATCTAGAGCATGAGAAGTTGCTTCAAATCCACGTGATTGATTTTGAAAAATGTTATTATGCATAGTTTGTTTAGTTTATAGTTTACATAAACATTATAATGACAATTGATAGTAAGCTAAGCTATTAATCCTAGTTTTGCTTTTGTTACTAGATCTTTGAATTCTTATGATGAACTTCAAAGAATTAGAGATATGGTTGTTGATATTTGAAAATTTTCCCTTGGTTGCTTATGCTTAGAGTGAGAAATAGGGAACATGACAAAATTAGGTGATGACTAAACCCTACTATTTCATCTCTCTTTTTGTAATTACAAATATTTATCCTTAATATTAAAATTCCCTTGGCTGTGGCCCCTTATTTATAAAAAAAATCAATGGAAAAAATATGTCTTAAGACATTGGGAGAAAAAATAGTAGTTCCTCTTATTTCTTAGGATAGAATTCTAATCTATCTTGTAGAAAAAATTTCCTTGTCCCATGAGATTTCCTAATTTATAAAAATATATCTTGAAGCTCAATCCATAGGACTATTCCTTGGACACTCTTTAAAAACCTCAATCCATAGGACTATTCCATGGAAACTATAAGTCCCTAATCCTTGTTCAACCAGGAAACTTCTTATTATCCTTTCCAAAGCTCAACATCATTAGTTCTGATAATCTTAACCCTAATATCTACCTTTTGGAAAATTTAAATTAATCATGAATATCACACCAAACTGATCATGGATTCCAATCATAACTTATTTTTTGTCAAACAGCCCTATCTTCATAATTCATCTTAACATTGTTATGGGTAGGATTGAATCATACTATGGTCTACACGTCAACAACCACCAAAAGATAGTTGTATACTTTTGCATATATGCAATGAATGGTTATTTTCAATGTCAATCAATAAAATATCTAAAGAACTACTCAATGCTATAGTAGTTGGTAATTGTTAAATGGTGCCACATATAATTAGAGAGTCCCAAAATCATATTGGTATTGACAATTCATCGATGACCCATTAGATGAATTAAAAAAAAAAAGATGCAGCATCAAACATAAGACCTATATCATCCAATCAGCAATTGGGTGGAGTTTAGGGCACACATTGAATCAACACTTCCATAGACAGCCAGCCTCGGTAAAATGCGGTGAGAATTTTATTAGGAAAAGTTAACCATCAAATGAGACAGACTCAACAACTAGTCAGTCACAGTCCAATCACTAATTCTGAGACATTCAATGACTATATTGTCAAAAAAAAAATATACAACACTTAAAAATTCATGAAACAGAAAATATGAAAAATGCAACCCTTAGAAATTCATAAAAGGGAAAATATACTGATGTGTTTTGGACAAAGGATTGATATGGAAAAGAAAGGTTAAAAGCAGTATGATATTGGTTGGAATGGGATGGATAAGTTGCAGATTTGGGAAGGACACGACAATCCAAAGAAGAGAGGACTAATTGAACACAATTTTGTGTTGATTAGGACAGTGAAGTGTCCCATTGGAAATCCAAAGAATGGTGATGATATTGGTAGTAGGCAGGGTCCACATGACTCAAAATTGTTCTTAGAGCCTATAATGCCTTTCAAATTTTGTAATGCTCTCAATTGATGTAATGCATTAAATAGGTTTGCAATGTCCTTAAAGGACTAAATTCTTGCTTGTAAGTGGACCAATAGTGTCCAAGCATAAAATTGTGTCCTAAGAGTCTAGAATAGGTCATTGAACAATTTCAGGGCATTAGAAGTCATTAGGTTGGAGTTTGGCATCCAATAAAGTCATTTTTCATAGTTTAAAATTCAAATATTTAAAAAGTAACGACTACGTAAGAGTTTAGAGGGAAAGTAGTGTTTCGTTATGTTTTAGTCCTTAACTATTAAACTCAACGTTCAAAGTTGTTTGATATGGTTATAGGAAGTTTATATATTGTATGGGGAAGTTTTTTGAAAGGCAGAGAAGCCTGGATCTATATGGACAGTGACTGGAAAATTCAATATAAAGACTGTATTTCTTTTCATTTGGTGAATTGTATGTGGGGATTCATGTGATTTTTTCTTGGTAAGAGTATACAAAGGATCCAATATACATTGGGAGGTAACATTTAATGTTTTTTAATGTTTTGAGAGTCACTTAGTATGACGGTTCCTTCAAATGCAACGTTATAACACTGTTCTGCACATATTTCTTTATTTGTTTGATTTCATTTCATGAATACTAACCATTATATGGACTCAAAGGCCTAGGATCCATGGAATGAGATTAATTTAACCTTGTATCATAGTCTATAACCATACATATGCAGATGAGATAGAGGAAAAGATTCATCACAGTCAGCAAATGAAGAAATTGCATTGAATTTGATGGTATAGGTATAGCAGCGGATAATCTATTAAAGTGAGGGGTGTATTTTATGATTTGGGATGTCCTATAATGTGTGGCTAATGGTCAATCAAGTACATCTTCTACCTAGGAGTGGTTAGAAATAGGACATTGTGAAAGCTCTAGAAATAAGGGTTTAAGGAGTTGAATTTAGGGCTTTTGGGGTTCTAGAAGGTGTGAGTCTAATTCCTTTAGGATTTAGTTATTTGAGGACATAATAAAACATTGTTGAGGATTTGGGGTCATAAGAGAAAATGAATTATACAGTTTCTTTGTTAATTGGAGTCATTTTGTGCACTTTTGAAGCCACAGTGGGCAGACAGCAGTATAAGGTCCAAAGAAACCTATTGAATGCTTTTGATATGTTGAAGAAACGGATAGAGGCTATCTAAAAAAATTGTTTTTTGGTTTGATTCTTTTGAGAAGTTAGGAGTTATATATTGTTTTTAGTCGCTGCAGGGATACAAGGCTAGACACCATGACTTCTTACATCCTCTTTAACTCTATATATGCTTGGAAACTATGCCCTATTTTCTTGTAAGAAAGAAATGTGATAATGAGATTTCTCTTTCATCTATACTATAATATATAAATTAACTTTATAAGGGATGAAAAAACTTAGGTAACATACACAATAACTAATAAGATATTAATAGTAACAATAACCAAATTTGACTTCTCACCACTCGGAAAAGAAATTTGATTTCATAAGGCTTGGGAAAGAACACAATAGTCATCCAATTCCATATTATTATTTAATGACAAAATTTTCTAAGGGAAGATAATTTTTTTTATCTTTTCTATTAATATTAGGTTCGACACTTGTTTTCCTCATACAAAAAGTTAGCATTCATAAGGCCCAAAGAAGAAAAAAATGATCCTTATGCTATATTAGGTTTGACAATAATAATTTCCACATACACTCAGATGAAACATTTATGGTAATCATAATTGAATTTGAATTGACAAGACTCAAAACTCAAAAATTAATCCATACCTTTTAGACTCTTGAGTTCAAGCCTAGATGCTAAGGAAGTCACTAATGGTGGATGCACACCAGTTCTTAGAGACAATCTTGTTACCAAGGGATTACATCAAATTGCAATTAAGAAACAAGTGCCTCTTGGATCATGAAAAAATTTAAAAATCTTAATCATCTCACTAAGGAATTCACACTATTTATAATCTTATGCATGGCTTTCTAATTCTACGATTAAAATGGAAGTTAATCGTGTTTTTGAAATCAATTGTGTATGTTTTTAATTGATTCATTTTCATTTTCAAATGATGCATTTCTGACTGTAATCATTTAAGAAAATAGAGAGTATTCTTATTAATTACAAATACAAGCCTCTAGTCACTCATGTTCTTTTATTTTCTTGTGTAAAGATTTCAAGAGATGTAAAATGTAAGGTAATATTCAGAAGATTGTTTCAGGAATCAACTATGTTTGTTTATGTATGGACATTTTTTATCTAGCAATCTATCTTTTCATATTGTTGGGTGTGGTTTTCCAAGATTGGCTGAACTTGATTGATAATTATCATGGACTGTAGAAATTTAATGGTGTTTAAAATAATGTTGCTACAAAAATACACACTTATTCAAAAACTAAACAATCTTTTCACCACTGTCACATGTACTTTGATTTTTTTTTTCTTTCCACCACTGTTACATGGACTTTGAAAATTTTTATGTTTATGTTTTTGTATGGACATTTTCAGTCATATTTAACGATCTATTTTATTCTATCATTGAATGTGATGGTTAAACAAGATGAATTGCTAAACCTGGTTGAAAATATGGATTCAAAAAAATATACAATCAATTTCAGGAACATAACAAATATTTGACATACTACATTATGAATTATGAAAAACTTCAACCGATTCTTTGTTATTATTTAGAAAATTTCTCCTACCAAGAAATATTGTCTAAATAATTACTATGGATTGGGGAAATTTGTTATCATTAACTCTTTGTAAGCTAATCTTTTAGGACAAAATGCGAGTACCCCAAAAGAAGCATTACATTCCATGTGAATGAGGGTTCAACCGACTACTGGTTTTCTATTCTGATTGAATATGAAGATGATGAAGGGTGCTCCCCTTAATACCACAAACACATAACAGAAACAAAGAAGCAACAACAATTTGCAAGAACAGAAAATGGAATTCTTATTATCTCCACAAATGCGAAATTACAAACTTTTAGAATTACAATATGCAAAGCCACATGGGCATTCCCCTTAATTTATTCTGTAGGACAAAGCCTCGAATTATTACCCAGATCTACCCAGAACTGTCCTGAACTGCCTAAAACAACACTACGGGCCTTCTTTATATAGGCAATTTCCACCGCCCGAGAAGGTTCCAGAAATT
>MU228394.1:87934-103520 GCA_018584345.1 Thuja plicata | reverse complement strand
TATGATAGGTGACAAGAAAATGTGTGTTAAGTTTGAAAAGTGCGATCAAGAAATAATCATATTTGTTGGAGAAAAAAAAGTGCACATGTCCAAGACATTAGAATCATTTCAATTTATGTTAAGAATGGCACTTTTAAAAGGTGGAAAGATATAAAATATTAAATTAAAATTACAATAACAAGATGGAGCCCAAAGTTGACCATCCATGGATTAAAGAAGAAAAGGAGAAGAATAATGCATATAAAAAGAGTGACTGGGTTCAATCACAAGTAAAACCCAACACTCAATGTGTGGTGAAGAGTTTCCCCCCATGAAATTAGGATGAGGTGTCGAAATAGAATCAACACCTATCCAATCATCTCCTAAATGATGACTTCTTGGATGAATAAGTGTCAAATATGTATGGACAACTAATTAATATTAAAAGTTTGAAGTGTATTTAAAGTAATACACTAACACCCCCTTAAGCATGACATAGGAGGATAAGAAAACAAATGAGTCCCAACTACTATCCTGATGAGGTACCAATGTACAATGAAATATCTCATAAAAAGAGAAATATAGAAAGCGCAATGGGAAAAATTATCCTCAAAACAAGAGATAACAAGAGAAAAATCCTATACCCCCCCCCACAAAGGATAATTCAATGCTACTGATGTAGACTACACACCAAGAATAGCATGCGACCCTTCCTAAAACTCTGTCTAAATATGACCACCATATGAATTATTAGGAATGGACTTAGGATCTAAAGATTCCACAAGTTGGGAGCCCATATGGTGTGTAGTACAAAAATTTATAATCGCTTGAGCAAAGAAGACCTTTCCTTTCAATTTCTCTTTGTCCTTAGTAATTTCCTAATTTGAAGAAGATGACTTTATACAATCTGTTACCTCAATATTATTCTTTTTGAGTAGAAAAGTGAGGTGCTTCATTTGTTTTTTCATGGATTGATGTTCCTCATGACTAGTTTTATTACAAAAGGAACATTTAACTCTCTTAGTAATTGATTTACTTTGAGATGAGTCATAGTTTTTGAAGTTTTCAATTTTATCTTCTTTCTTCCATTCCTTGTCCTTTTTAGTGTTCTTATTCTCTCCTTTAGCATTTTCTTTCTTTTCATTTTTTGCAATTATAACTTGTGCCTTAGTAGATTTGAAAGTACCAATTTGTATTATTATTTCTTCCTTGTACGATCAAAATTAAATTTATCAAGTGGGGACATAGACCATGAGGCACTATGGGATATTTTAGTGGAATAGAAAGTAGAGACAAACAAAGAAAATTCATAACCTAGTTTGGAAAGTATAGAAAGGATTAATTTATCCTCTTTCTTGTCAATGAAAAAATATTTTAATTGCAACTTCAAATATTTAAATTTAGTTAAGAAGTCCTCTAAAGATGAAAAAATTGAAGGAATAGGATGTAGGAGTTGATTTTCAAACTCATGACTTTAAAGTTCATCAGCCATCCCAAATAGTTTGTTAGATCTTCCCAAACTTTGTTGGGTGTTTCTAGGTTCTCAACATGAAATACTAATTTAGGATATATGTTTAAACATATAAAACCAAATTCTTTGTGGCAC
The DNA here is from genome assembly GCA_018584345.1 of Thuja plicata. Taxonomy (NCBI): domain Eukaryota; kingdom Viridiplantae; phylum Streptophyta; class Pinopsida; order Cupressales; family Cupressaceae; genus Thuja; species Thuja plicata. Next base: position 101,935 of record MU228394.1, on the reverse strand, counting down.
TTATTGAAAAAAATATTTCTTTTTCTTTAGCTACATTAGTTTTTTTTTATGTTCCCATTCTTACCCTATATAAGCCTTTATTCTTTAGCATAAGAATTAATTTCAACTTTCCAATCTTTATAATTGGAAGGAGTTATGGGTTTTATAGTCACATTAATATCTATGTTTCTAGACTTAGATTGTATCTTTATAGAATTTAGAAATAAGGAAGAGTTCTTGAGGAATTGTAAAAAATAGAAAACACACAACACCCCCTTGATTATCTGTTTGATCCCCCTTATTTTAGGCACTCTATAGAAGGATTTATTTTTATTCAAACCCAAAAGAATATTGAAAATGACACTATATAATGATAGTAAATGAGTGTGCTATTTGGATTCATCACAAAATGATGCATGTTTTCAAAAATCAAAAATCAATTTCGAGTTGAGGAGCAAAAGTTATGAGAAAATAAAGCTTTTCCTTTTCACAAAATTATAACTCCTCCAAAAAAATATTTTATAGTAAAAATGTAACTTAACCAAAAAATAATTTGTCAAAATAAGATAGATGAACCAAGCTTAAGCTCCCTAGGGTTAGAAATGTATAGGGGCTAAAAACCCATATGACCAAGGGCTACAATTAAAAAATAATAGGCCCCCCTCCATGACATCACCCCCTAGTTTCTTATGTCATCAAAGTCCAAAAAACTCTTTTTCAGATTTGTTGGTGTAATCAAATATTCACTAATTACAATGTACTTAAGTTTACTTAGGATAATGCATTACATAGTAGTTTGCATATGAGACACCTAGGAGTTTGCATATGAGACTCCTAGGAGTTTTCATCTCAGTTTAGCACATGGTGTAGGAGAAATTCCACTTTAGGTGGTGATAGTTGTTAGCTCATGTGTGAGATCCACCTTTAGTGCTCTTATCACATTATCATCTTATTATTGTTGCACATATTTGCACATACTTCATTGTCAATGGAAGATGATCCACCTTTGGTGGACATATGATTACAACTTGTCTTGTTGATAGGTTATATGTTATTGTTAAGGCAAAAAAATATCACCCTAACTCAGGCATTCAGGCATACTAATATTTCATGGTAATAATGGAAACCTTCCTGAGCAGTCGGTGGACTTTGAATAAGAAGGAATCTCAAGATTCTAAGCCGGTTCCTATTGGATTTGGGTTATCAATAATTTACTTCTTTCTTCTAATTTTTGGAAGGAAAGGGAGAAATTTCAGCTAAAACTAAATGAACAAAAACTTAAAGGGTGATACACCAAATAGGATTCAGATTTCCCAAAGGTTCAAACTATCATCCACTTGACATACCCTAATGATTTCTGCAAAATCACTCACTGTTCAATATATAGGCTAACTTGAATATCACTACTAGGGATCTCACCACAAATAATGATAATCATGTCAACAGACAAGCAGATTCTGCAAAAGGTTATATTCTACAATCTAGAATATGAATCAAGACAATTCACTAATCTATATTATAGAGGGATTACGCTTCAAATGCAGACAATTGAATAGGATTGATAACATAGACCATAACAAGGTGTATGAATAATGGGGCTAGCTTTATTCTTATCAAAACTATGGATAGTTACATGAATGAGTTTCAGAATAATGGAAAGGGATACATGCACCCTCTTGCACAAAATCGATACTCAATATGAACCAAAATGGATACAAAAAGCATAAAAAAGGTCTATAGGAACAAGTAGTTCACTAAAAGAACCTTCCCTCTAAATTTTGAACCCTTAATATTGAATAAGAGGTTCAAATATATAGCCCCTAAGGCCAATTTTGAGAATCAAATCCTCCTCCAAAAGGTCCTCCTCAATAGATAGATAACCCCAACTTTAAGGCCTAAATGATGCCTAAAACTAGCCTCCAACAATCCCCTTCAAAATATCTAAATCCCTAAATCTAATGCATAATTGATGCCAAAAATAAAGACCCTAAATTTAGCTCTCCTAATGCTGACATTTAAAAATTACATCTTTTAAATATAATGCCAAGCTATATAAACATGCATCAAAACTAACACATTGCATCCTAACCCCCACAACATATCATCCAACTATATAACTCATAACCCCAACCAAGCCTAAAATTGCTACCATAACCCTAGGTCAACATGACCAAAACCAAGCAAAAAAAATCTTATCTCTATCGTGACATTGGGTTATATTGTCGTGCACTGTAGTTAATCTAGAACAATTACTGCCTCTAACCACATATTTCAAATTTTAACAAAACTTGACATAGGCATTATATCATCTCTCATCTTGCATTTTGTTTCTTCTGGGGAAGATAAGGGTTTTGAAACCATAGCTTATGGGCCACCATGTTATTTTCTTCTTGTGCTCTCTGTGTTTGATGTGTGAGCTGGAGTTCACCATAGTTATCTGAGCGTTGGTGGATTTTTTGAAGCCTTTCATCTTTTGAGCATGAAGCTCACGCTTAACTAGAAATGGTTGCTGTAGTAGAGGTTTAAAGAGCTTGGGCTCTTCTTTCAAACTATTGTTTCATGCATGACTTAGCACTTGGGTTTCATGTGTCATCCTTAGTTTGAACAAGATCTTGAACTCTTCTTGGCACTAACTTACTATCCCGTGGGACTTTTCTTGGACTTTGCATGGAATCATACAAGAACTTTGGGTTCTTTGTAGGTAACACTGTGGCTGGCTTGAATTGGAACTTAGATTCTTTTGGCCATAATATATGGCACTGCCCATGCATCCCCAATTTAATTTGAGATGCATACAGTTTGTAACTTAAAGATAAGTTGCTTTTCTTTTATTTACTCACTCTGTAGTTTTTTGAGATTGTGGTTGATGTCATTGTTTAACAGTGAACCCCATGTTTTTTACTGCTCTTTTTATTAAATGCATTTGATATGGGTTTTGTTTATTTCCATCTGCTAGTAGTATGCTACTCATTGTCTATTGTGATTAAGATATAAAATCGGCTTGTTTTGTTGAACTGGGAAACATATGGTTTCTTCTTCATTTTGTCTTTGATGTTGTTGCTATACTGTCTTCTTTTATTTTTTATGAGCTCACTTGATGGTGACCATAATGCTTGAATGTTGTCGCCCCATTCAATGTTAAGACTTTGATCTGGTTGTACTTGTCTGCTCCTTTATTCAATGTCTCTTTTAAAGCACAACAATAATGTCATATCTGAAACACATCTTTATATTGTTGAGGTTGTGAGCATTTTTTGTTGAAATGAAACATTACATGTTTAATATGCACCATGTCTAACAGTTGTGCTTTCTCTGAACTCTTTCAACATGCAGTTTCTTTGTGCAAGAAATATAAGTTAATAGCATATAGATATACTGTTTATTTAACTCTTATGTAAACATCACCCATGGAGTTCAAGCATGGGCTCATGACTCCCATGGGAAACATTTATAACATGAAATTTATGATAACATGCACATCTCTCCTTCTCTATATGTTCTCGACACCATCCCTTACATGCACTCAACTTTCAATTTTTTCCAAAACATGAATATTGTATCAATAACATTATCATTTTCTTTAATGGATACATAATACTGTAATTTTATTCTGTATAATTATGCATTGCATTTGATGACTTGCACTATCCTAGCACCACCTTTTAACCACATCACTATTATTTAACATGCACATTGCTTTTATAACAACACTGCTATTTGGTCTACCACATATGCATAATCTTTTGATGACCACAACACTGTTATTTTCTCAATTTTGTTTTGTATGCATGAATATATTGTAATAGCATTACTGTACTCTTGTTTGATCCATGCTTATGCACTGTTATTTAATTTCTACATATGCATACTCATTCCATTTCAAACAACAATATAAATAACCCTTACTTGTGCAGATTTGAATAATAGGATTACCTCATTATTTGATTGCAGTTCATCTTTTATTACATATGCATCTTCCAGCGTCATTACTGTACTCTGCATATTTTCATCAATAGTGTTGAATATGTAACAACATATAAGCACCTTGTAGGAACTATTATGTACAACATTTCTCTTCCTTCTGCAGTATCCCTCTTCTAAATTCATTAATATCTAGTATTCTTTCATTCTTTAATAATGCATATCGTCAGGTTCGAGTGCGAGCTTGTGACACTCACTGTGTCTTTAAAATTTAGCAAAGGATTGCACAAAGATATGTCTCTTTGATGTTATTATTCTATTAACGTAAATGTGTAGGTCTTTCCATTGCATTGATTTCATGAGTAAATATGTAGTTCACAAAGTTTGACTAATGTATGGTGCTTTTAGGTTTTCCATGTATCGCTTAGATCCAATTTGGATCTAACATCTTTTCCATGATGCAGGATGAGACTCAAAGAAGACCCAGGACGTAGGAAAAATAGAGACAAGACCTAGGACAGGAAGACTCAGATGATGCAGATGATCGGCTCCAGAATGCAGAAGACCTCTTAAAGGCAATACATAGATCCCTAAACCTCATCATGCTTCTATCCTACTTTATTTTTTGCATATGTCCTCTAAATTTTCGTATGGAAGATGTAACCTTGAAGGAACACTTGTTTACTACATTCAATTTGAATGCACAATGTAATGATCAATTATAAATTTGAAAGTGTGAATCTCATCAATACTAAGAGTACAAATGAAATATGATAATATGAATGTAATAGAAATGTATGCATCTTTATTAGCTGAATAGTTATGTTAAAGAGATGTATCTTTATGCTATTTTTTACTGTTCATGATTACTATCCCGCATGTAAAAAATTTGGGTAACAATTCTGGAGACCTCTGATGGATGTCTGCCTGCTAGACATTGGGATCCGTAACCTAAAAAAATCCATTGAGAATTGAGTTTGTTAATTACCAATTTGAAACCTTAAACCTAGACTGTGGATATAAGAAAAGATTTTTTCAATGATTGCGTGTATGTTTATGATTGGTGATAGTGAAGCAAAAACTTCATTATCACAAATTGTAAATGTATTCTTGATCATTGAGGAATGATTTTCTTGTGTTTGCACACTTTGACAACACCCTTAGAACATGTATTTCCCACATTTTTATTGTTCACAGCCACCCCTAAATAAGTGAAACCTTTCCCTTGCAACCAGACAAACTTTGAATCTTGAAGACTTATTGAAAACTAAAACTAAAACTGACCTAATTGTGCTTAACAACACTTAGGGAAAATCGGGAAACTAACCTACCCTGGCCTAACCAGCCACAAAACATGATAAACAAAACCATTTAGTGGTTCATAGAAATATTTTCCCTTTCTCTTCAAATTGCAATGATGCACATACTTATTGGAAAATACAAGATAATTGAACAATGGAGCATATTTTACCAGCTCATGCAACATTTCAAGAACAGAGGAAGTGTTTTGTCTTACTTCACTCTGCTGATGGAATAAATCTGAATCAACATGTTGCACTTGATCTTCCTCATCAACCTCCTCACAATCAGGATTCATTGTAAATGAGGACTCTTCTCCTCTTTCCAACAAGGCCAGATACCAGATTGGACAGCCTATTGAGAGTATGAACCTAGAGCCTTCCTTTTTGATTTCTTTACTTTCCTCTGGATCCTCAAGGCTTTCCTACATCATTATTAGTCATGTGAGGTACTCCTCCATGGTCAAAGGACCACCATCTTCTATTGAGTCAGCAAGTAGCTCATCAAAACTATTGATCCACTAGGAATCAAGAGCACTTGGTTCCAGCTTGCATTCCCGCACATAATCTTTAGAAAGAATGTTCTCCAACATAGAGAACCCTTGAAAATACATATATTCTGGCATCTCAATAGCAATCTTCTCACATAAATCTACAATAATGTTGTTAGAACACTCTTCTAAGATTTGGTCAACTTCTTGATCCTGAACACCTTGTTGTGCTGATGTCACTGGAATCTCATCTTCCTTCTCTTGATCAACAAAAGAGGGTAACTCCTCAAAGAAAATCACAATAATCTCCTCTTTCTCAAAAGAGTCTCCTACATCCAATGATGTTGTTTGTTTACTATCCATCTCAAAATACGTAGGCAGATCTGCAAATGAATCCAGTACCTCTTGTCTAACCTGGCTCTAATTTTGAGCCTCTTCTACTTGTTCAATCATATTTGAAACAATAACCTCTATCTTCACTCCCTAATCTTGAAATGAATCACATGGGGCATCCTTAATAAGATTTGGCATCTATAATCCAGGATGCTTTGTCCATGAAGGTTGCCACTATAACTTGGTATCTTTCTCATCTGGCTCAGTTACATAACATATCTCAGTCTGAGGATCAAGTAAGTGGGCTAGTTAACCATGTTCACTCAAGAGCTCTTGCAGGGGCTGTCCTATTTCCTTTGTAGGTTCATAATCCTAAAAACTTGGAATCTCTAGCTTGGTACCCTCCTGAATTGTAGGATGACTAAGGGCACAAGAAGTTGCTTGAGCTTCTAGCTCTTGTAATCTTTCCGTTAACTGCCTCAATTGTTTTCTCTTTATATGCAACTTTCTTGGAAAAAAATCCTGCTCATACCTTTGAGCCTCCATCTCTTGCTCATGTATGTGAGATTGATAAGATAGCTCCTCTTGATGCATACCATACTCGTGCTCTTTCTTTGTAGATCCCAGTTTTTCTTGAAAGTTCTTTAGAATATCATCAAGTCTCATGTTTGGAACATGCTAGGAATAATTCTAAGAATCATTAAAGAAACTCCCTTGTGGCTGCTTATAGGCATGCTGCCAAGAAAGTTGTTGTTGGGTCGGAGGGTGATAAGCATGAGATGAATGTTGTCCTTCAATTTCTGGAACAAAAACAACAGCGGGGCTGTATTGATATGATTGATATTCAGAACATGAACAAACACCTTCATAAAATGGAGGATAGTAATCCATCTTAGGCTCTAAATCTGCCTAAAACCATTAGATATAACCTTAGAGTCGCCAGATATGGATAAAACTGACCTCTTAAAGGTCTGCAACCTGCTGGATGCATATCAAAACCAGCAAGACCTATGAAATCTATGACCTTCTGACCCACCGGGCGTGCCAAAAATTGCTAAGGAAAAAAAATATCACCCTAACTCAAGTATTTGGGCATACTAATATTTCATGGTAACAATGGAAACCTTCCTGAGTTGTTGCTAGACTCTGAATAAGAAGGAATCTCTGGATTCTAGGCCAGTTCCTATTGGATTTGGGGTATCAATAATTTACTGCTTTCTTCTAATTTTTTGAAGGAAAGGGAGAAATTTTAGCTAAAACTAAATGAGCAAAAACTTAAAAGGTGACACACAAAATAGTATTCAGATTTCTCAAAGGTTCAAACTAACGTCCACTTGACATACCCTAATGATTTTTGCAAAATCACTCACTGTTCAATACATAGGCTAACTTGAATATCACTACTAGGGATCTCACCACAAATAATGATAATCATGTCAACAGACATGCAGATTCTGCAAAAGGTTATATTCTACAATCCAGAATAGGAATCAAGACAATTCACTAATCTATATTATAGATGGATTACACTTCAAATGCAAAAAATTGAATAGGATTGATAACAAAGACCATAACAAGGTGTATGAATAATGGGGCTATCTTTATTCTTATCAAAGTTGTGGATAGTTACATGAATGAGTTTAAGAATAATGGAGAGGAATACATGCATCCTCTTGCATAAAATCGATACTCAACATGAACCAAAATGGATACAAAAAGCATAAAAAAGGTCTATACGAACAAGTAGTTCACTAAAAGCACCTTCCCTCTATATTTTGAACACTTAGTACTGAATAAGAGGTCCAAATATATAGCCCCTAAGGCCGATTTCAAAAATGAAATCCCCCTCCAAAAGGTCCTCGTCAACAGACAGATAACCCTAATTTTAAGGCCTAAATGATGCCTAAAACTAGCCTTTAACAAGCCCCTTCAAAAAAGCTAGATCCCTAAATCTAAGGCATAATTGGTGCCAAAAATAAAGCCCCTAGATTTAGATCTCCTAATGCTGACATTTAAAAATTACATCTTTTAAATATAATGCCAAGCTATATAAACATGCATCAAAACTAACACATTGCATCCTAACCCCCACAACATATCATCCAACTACATAACTCATAACCCCAAACAAGCCTAAAACTGATACCATAACCCTAGGTCAACATGACCAAAACAAAGCAAAAAAAATTTCATCTCTATCGTGACATTGGGTTATACTATTGTGGCATCTGTATGAGTTGTCGTGCACTATAGTTGATCTAGAGAAATTACTCCCTCTTACCGAAGATTTCAAATTTTAACAAAACAGCAATATCTTGCCTCTCATCTTGCATTTTGTTTCTTCTGGGGAAGATAAGGGTTCCGATACATGAGCTAGAGTTCACCATAGCTATCTAGGCATTGGTGGAGTTTTTGAATCCTTTCATCTTTTGAGCATGAAGCTTGGGTTTGACTGGAAATGGTTGTTGTAGTAGAGGTTTAAAGAGCTCTAGCTCCTCTTTCAAACTGGTGTTTCACGCATGAGTTATCACTTGGGTTTCATGTGTCACCTCAGTTTGAACAAGAGCTTGAACTATGCTTGGAACTAACTTACTATCCCGCGGGCCTCTTCTTGGACTTTGCATGGCATCATACAAGAACTTTGGTTTCTCTATAGGTAACACTATGGCTGGATTGACTTGGAACTTACAGTCTTTTCGCCATAATATATGGCACTGCCCATGCATCCCCAGTTGAATTCGAGCTGCATATAGTTTGTAACTTAAAGATAATTTGTTCTTTTATTTACTCATTTTGTAGTTTTTTGAAATTGCAGTTGAAGTCATTGTTTAACAGTGAACCCCACATTTTTTAATACTCTATTTATTAAATGCATTTGATATTTGGATTTTTTTTAATTTCCATCTGCTAGTAGTATGCTACTGACTATCTGTTGTGATTAAGATATAAACTCGGCTTCTTTTGTTGAATTGGGAAACATATGGTTTCTTCTACATTTTGTCTTTGATGATGTTGCTATACTGTCTTCTTTTATTTTGTATGAGCTCACTTGATAGTGACCATCATGCTTGAATGTTGTCGCCCCATTTTGTGTTGAGACTATGATCTATTTGTACTTGCTTGATCCTTTATTCAATGTCTCTTTTAAAGCACAAAAATAATGCCATATCTGAAACACATATTTATATTGTTGAGGCTGCGAGAATTTTTTGTTGAACTAAAACATTACATGTTTAATATGCATCATGTCCAATAATTGTGCTTTGTCTGAATTCTTTCAACATGTAGTTTCTTTGTGCAAGAAATATAAGTTAATAGCATATAGATATACTATTTATTTAACTCTTATGTAAACATCACCCATGGGGTTCAAGCACGGGCTCGTGACTCCCATGGGAAACATTTATAACATGAAATTTATGATAAAATGCACATCTCTCCTTCTCTATACCTACTCGACACTATCACTTACATGCACTAAAATTTCAATTTTTAACAAAACATGAATACTGTATCAATAAAAATATCATTTTCTTTAATGGATACATAATACTGCTATTTCAACACGCCAACACAATACTATTAACTATGTTTTGCATATGCATAACTACAAAAATTAGAAGGGGGCTCAGAATCATATGCATCTTTTATCTCCAAAAAACACTGTCATTTTATTCTGTATAATTATGCATTGAATTTGATGACTTGCACTGTCTTAGCACCACCTTGTAACCACATCAATGTTATTTAACATGCACATTGCTTTTATAACATCACTGCTACTTGGTCTACCACATATGCATAATCTTATGATGACCACAAAACTATTATTTGCTCAATTTTTTTTTGTATGCATGCATATATTGTAATAGCATTACTATACTCTTGTTTGATCCATCCTTATGCACTATTATTTAATTTCTACATATGCATACTCATTCCATTTCAAACAACATTATAGTTAACACTTACTTGTGCAAATTTGAATAATAGGATTACCTCGTTATTTGATTGTAGTTCACCTTTTATTACATATGCATCTTCCAGTGTCATTACTATAGCAACTATTATGTACTACATTTCTCTTCCTTCTGCATCTTCCCTTTTCTGAATTCATGAACATCTAGCATTCTTTAATTCTTTAATAATGCATATTGTGAGGTTCGAGCATGGGCTCATGAAACTCATTGTATATTTGAAATATAGCAAAGGATTGCACAAAGATATGTCTCTTTGATGTTATTATTCTATTAATGTAAATGCGTACCTTTCCATTACATTTATGTCATCAGTAAATATGCAGTTCGGGAAGTTTGACTGATGTATGGTGCTTTTAGGTTTTCCATGTATCGCTTAGATCCAATTTGGATCTAATATCTTTTCCATTAATCAGGACGGGATTAAAAAATGCAGGATGTAGGACAAAGAGAGACAAGACCTAGGACATGAAGACTAAGATGATGTAGATGATCGGCTCCAGATTGCAAAAGACCTCTTAAAGGCAATACATAGATCCCCAAACCTCATCATGCTTCTATCCTGCTTTCTTTTCTGCATATGCCCTCTAAATTTGAGTACAAAAGATGTAACCTTGAAGGAACACTTGTTTACTACATTCAATTTGAATGCACAATGTAATGATCAATTATAAATTTGAAAGTGTGAATCTAATCAATACTTAGAGTACAAATGAAATATGATAATATGAATGTAATAGCAATGCATGCATCTTTATTAGCTGAACAGTAATGTTAAAGAGATGTATCTTTATGCAATTTTTTACTAATCATGATTATTATCCCGCATGTAAAAAATTTGGGTAACAGTTACATTAGTCCTACTTATCATGCATTGCCTATATATTCAGGCACATCTACATTGTACTTAATTAATATTGTATTTCATTATCATTTGATCAATAATGAATAAATCATTTGATCATATCTTTTTTGTCTCTCTTGTGCTATCTATTGAGCTTCTAGATCTTGGCATTTTCATTATTTTCCTTAGGAAAATTCTTACATGGTAGCAGGGTCATAGGACTTTCATTGCGTAACCATTGGAGACTTATTCGCTTAAATTTTAGAGAGCCGCAATTCAGATTTGGGATATCTATAGCTTATGGGAGTATCTAGAGAAAGATGTGACCTCGTCATTATGACCGAGTGGCCCTTCTGGTAAATTTTGACTATAAATTTACCTATATTAGACAAAATTCAAATATGAGGCAAAATTTCTTTGCAAATCGGGTGCTAGTGAAGATATCTTTCACTACCACAATATCTAGGAACACATATGTTGGGGATCTTGGGGGGAAATTCTGCACCCCCTTTTCTATAATAAGGTACTCATTCAGAGGTGAATCAGGTAGGTCTCTATTTAACAAGGTTGTAGTAGGGTCCGTGGAGTCCATCCAATCGGTTTGTACGTGTGTGACTCACTTAAGAGCCTAGTTGACCATGCTAGCTACTTAGGAATATTCAACTGATCCATACTATCTTCAACACACCTCACCTGAGCTTGGCCAGATATAAAATGGAGCTTTGGCTCGCGTCTTGTTTATATATCAATCGAAAGGATTACCAATTTAAGGTTATTCTTTGAGGAAGAAGCGCATTCCCCAGACTGAACTTTCTAAAAAAGTATAAAGGTTTTTAATCTAATAGATTTGTGCAAGTGCACCAATGACTCAAGACACAAGGTTAATAAATTAAACACCAAAATTTGAAATGTGAACTAAGCTAATCACCCATACAAGCACAAGTGTTCAATTTTAAAGCCCAAAGTAGGTGATGATTTGCTTGTTCGATTTTAATGCACCAAATTGAAAGATTTGTTTTTCCTTTGTTCAATTTTTAACCACCATGTCAATTTTAAGCAGCAAATTGGAAAAGTGAGATTTTTGATGTTTGCAAGCAATGTTCTTTTTAAGCACCAAAATCACAAGTGAATGAATTTTAGGTTTCTTTGTTAGATCTGTTTCCATGCCACAAGCTATCAAAAAGTGATTAGTACCAAAATATTCTACCTAAAAATTAAAGAATATCCAGTAAATCCAAGATTGTTAAGACTGTTAAGGCTAATGGTAACCTTGTAGTTAGCTGCAAAATGTTTGATAGAATCAAGATACATGTTGTAAGTTTTCCTTTGATCTTCTGGTGCGATTGCCAAAATGGCTCTTTGTTGTGTGCGGTAGTTAAAGGTTCTTCTTATCACAACTCTCAATGATCTAGCACCTAGAATGCATCTGATTATCTTCTTGGCCATTAGTCATTTGCTCAATCCTGAACAAAAATCAAGAAAGACCACACAAAAAGAAAACTTTTCAAAGATCTTTCTTTTTTTGAAAATATTTCTCAAAACAATTAAAATATTAGAGAACAAAATCCCTATATAATTTCAAGACATTTTTAAAAATGTAAATTTTTTTTATAAGAAATGCTAATTTGTGTCGAGAATTATATTTTTATTAAATATCATAAAAAAAAATAAAAAATCGTAAAATTTTTAGAAAAATCTGAATTTTGGATTGGGGAATGTCAACTAATACCTAAAAAAAAAAATTTAGATCATAATTCCTTAATTTGTGCCCTAGGGACCCATTTGATCAGAACATACCAGTTTTAAAAGATGTATTTTTTTTGCAAAATAATTTCACAGAAAGTTAAATCAGAAAGAATAAACCCCCTCTATAATTTTAAGAACTTTCTAAAAATGTAACTGTTTTGAAAATAAACTCTGATTTGTGCCCATAAATAATTTTTTTATGAAATATCATAAATAATTTATTAAAAAAATTAGTAAACTCTGAAAAATCTAAATTTTGGTTTAAGGCATCCTTAGATCAGCATCAACCTACAAAAATAATTTCATAAAAATGTTCAATGTGGTTTGAAAGATATGACCAAATTTCACATGGGTTGTATGTTCACGTTGGGTTCACCAAAAACTATGGGGTCAAATCTGCACAAGCTCAAATAGAGGATTAGTAGAACCAAACTAGACAAAGAACAAACTAATAATCAACATAAAGCCCCAAAAACAATAGAAATGAAACTTTATCTATTGGAAATCAAATAAGAAATTATGCACAAACCAATAGTTAATCCAAGCCTATGTTGCTTCTCTCTCCTCATTCTGAAACATTGTTTAGATGGTGCTCAGTGTTGATGTTGGCAACACTTATGACTTTGGAGATTCAAGAATATGATAAAAGAGATTGATAATATGCATTGATAACAATTTACTTGCAATAATGGGTGATGAAGCTGGGTTTTCTTCCTGATTCTTTCCCAGTTGAACCTTTGAATCAGTTTATATTTAATAATGTATATAGTGGCCAGTGTACTTTTGATTAAAAATAAAAATAAAACAATTCACTTGCAAAACCTGCAGAATATATGTGCTCTCAAAAAATGTGATTCAAAAAATGTGATTCGAGACCCCTTTCAAATGAGAAAGAAGAAGGTTTAAATATGGATTACAGACTGTTCGACGATTGAGATTAAAGACAGAGATTTATTTTTGATAGACGAGATTCAATAAACTTTCTTCAAAATGAAATAAAACATACTGCTTTATTTGAAGAGTGGATGAAATTGAAGACTTAATTAGCACTAAATGATTAAATACTTATTTAATTATGTGCAAGAGAGAAGATAATAAATAAAACAAAGATTTAATTTATTTTAGAGGAAGTTTTCTTCTAAAACCAAATTAAAAAAATAAAAAAAAAAACTTATCTAATTAAAGAAGATTATAGAGAAATAAATAAAAGAAAGATTTTATTTTATTTTAGGAGAGAATTGTTTTCTTCAAAAAAATAAATATTTAAATAAATTAAATAATTCATTTAATTATAGAAGATTAATATAAATAAATAAAACAAACATTTTATTTATTTTTAGGAGACTTTGCTTTTATTGAGAAAAATAAATAATTAAATAAATTCTTTATTTTGTTCAATTATACAAGACTTA
>MU228394.1:46672-58493 GCA_018584345.1 Thuja plicata | reverse complement strand
ATTAGTAATAAATATATGTATATATATTGTGATTAAATTTATATATTATATATATTGAGATTATACATATATATTAGATTTTGAAAAGAAAATTAAAAGACATATAAATCTGATTCAAAATTTAACAACCCTGACCTACACAGGTCCGACAGAGAATTTGTTCACGCTGTCTAAAAGAAAGCCAAAAAGGGTATCCATATATGGTCTCAAATTTGTTGTTCTAAACCTGTACATGCAAGAAAGAGAGGATTGTTTGTTGTGGGGGAAGGGTTTGCCTTGGTCAAACTTCGGTTTTGGAATTAACCTCAAATATATGTAATTGAAATTGCAGAAATAGACAAAGTAAATGCTTAAATTCACCTTGCTTGTAAAAGTCCTTGTGGCGGATTCGAATCCTTGGATCCACAAGTATACTTCAAAATGTGGAATGTAGAAAGGTAGGATGTCTTCAATCTCTTGCTTGTAGATCTCCAACACCAAGTCTTGAATGGGTTCTTGAATTTGGAATAGGCTTGGAAGAAGGTGGATGGAGAGATCACCAAAAGGGCACTATGTAGCTTGAATCCTTCAATGGCCTCCAATGGATCTCCTTCATGAAAGTGGATGCTTTAATGGATGAATGGCTTGCTTGAAATCTTGCTCCTTCACTTTCTTGAATCACCCTTGATTATAGTTTGAGAATTCTTGATCACAATTAGAAGACTTAGTTCACTTGATGATGGTTAGAGAAAATGAGAGGAGAAGGCTCCCTTTTATATGAAACTAGGGAAAAATCTTCTAAGGAGGCCAACATAGGATAATTAAGTTCCCATTAAAGCCTATACCCCTAGGAGAGCACCTATATTAAATATAATTTAGGAATCGACACTTCGGAACCTGAAATAGCCGACCCGGAAGTGGGAAAATACTTTTTCCAAAGACCGACATCCAAAATTGTGAGACCCTAGGATCTGAACCCTGGGTCAAGGTCGAGGTCAACCTTAACCTAGGTCAGGGTTGAGGTCAACCTTGACCTAGGTCAGGGTCGAGGTTGACATAGACCTAAAAGGTTGACCCTGACCCTGAAGCTTAGAATCACCAGTCTACAGTTTAGAATGCAGAAATCAGACTAAACAAGAGTGGAATGAAGGAAAAAATAGGGGGGAAGCCATGTCAAGATCATGAACCCATTCAAGGTGCTTGTCATGACCCAAAACCACTCACTCAGAAGGCTAAACAAGTCTAAAATGGAAGTGCTTCCATTTTCTGACTATACAATAAATAATAATATTTGACTCTCTATTTGGTGGACATAGAACAAGATTGGGAAACCAATTTAAATTTGTGTCTTCTTGTTCTACTATTGTGTGTTTTATTCCTTTGTATTATTGGTTATATTTGCATGTAACTGTTAGATTTCTGTCTTTTAATCCTAACAAGAGGTATTAGAGCCAAGTTTTTTTCAATTATCCTCTACAAGAAGGTCTCACTATTGACTGGGAATCACATGGTTGAGTGGGAGTAATGGAAGATGAGCATAAGTTTAAAGTTGTGAAGTTTAATGGACAAAACCTTCAGTTATGGAAAAAGAAAATGGTGGACTATCTTTATCAGAAGGATTTATGGTGGCCATTGGGAGGAAAATCCAAGCAACCGACATGAATGTCTAATGAGGATTGGAAATTTATGAACAAAAAGACACTTGGAAATATGTATTTATGCCTAGTACAATTGGTGGCACTTAATATTACAAAAGGGAATAAAATTGAAGAGTTGATAGAAACCCAAGTGAAGTTATATGAAAAGTAATTTTCTTCGAATAAGGTATTTCTCATAAAGCATTTATTTAATATGGAGATGATAGAAGGTGGGTCTATTGTTAATAATTTAAATGAGTTTAGTATATATATATTTTTTAAAGCAAAAGTGGACAAGCAACTATATATATTAATAATAAACGCTGGTTCAAGAGCTCCTTCGGGAAAGAACCAGCAAGAAAACCTAGAATCCTTGCTCAAATACAATGTTTACAATCAAAGTAAAGTACCCTCCCTATTATATTGGTCAAATTATCATACTATAGCATCAAAAATTGCCTATCATCAAAATAAATCTCTATGGCTTCGTACAAATCATCAGTATTACTGGTATTACTGGTCAGCTAACATTGATGATTGATATCATTTGTCGGTTAAACCTATTAGTGCCTACATTATCGGTTTAGTTTGTTGGCCGGTGTCGGTCATTTAATCATCGGTACCATTTTTTGGTGTTGTCAGCATCAGTAATGACTTGTGTCAGTTGTTGGTTGATGGTGTCATCGGTGTCAGATATGTTTTGGCCTGGAGTCCATTGTGGTCGGTGTCAGTTTGCCCATTGTCAGCGTCAATGCTGATCCTTGTCAGGTAGCACTGAGACCGGTATCTGTATGGTACCCGACCCATATACAACCCCAAAAAAAGAAATTTTGTATCGTCTCAGGCCCAAAATATCATAAATTTTTTGTTCTTCAAAATCTGACACTATCAGGGGTCAACTATGTCAACAACTATACAAAAATGCAAAATTTGACGCTATCTAATACTTGCATTTCTCTTGCTTCTCCGCATCCTCCACAGCCTAGTGTGAATGGTGAGGCCATTCCATAACCGACACATTTTCTCCCATCTCTGTTGAAGCCGACATCCCACTGGTATCCCCCATAATCTGTTGCTTGTGAGATGTCATATCTTGTGGCCCCCATGCTGTGAGCCATTCGGATGGTTCTGACCCAAGGGAAATGGTATCCAACTCAATTCCTTTTTCTCCATGTTGTCTGCCTTCCCGACCCATAATGGGTATTGCACCCGACACCCAGTCTAATGATTGTGGTTCTGGAACATTTTGTTGTAAATTGGCACTCGTGTTATCTCCTTGCCTTACTTCAGGTCTCCGAGCCTTATTGTGATTAATCATATGTGGTACATTTGGAACCCCTAGGAGGACCGATAGTGCATTAACCATGATCATTATTTTCCCCTCCAACATCGGGCCAAGAACATGCCCACTCTCTTGCAGAGCATTGCGCATAATCTGCTCATTCTGCGTTTCTAATGCCCTCTTGGCTCCATTAAACACAACTAATGGTCCGTGATTGTGTAGAATTTGGTGTGTGGTGAATAGACCTTTAATCAGCGCATGGCCATTCCAGAGGTCATAGCTATACATAGCCTTCTTAAGCTTACTGGAAATCCAAAATTGCTTTTGAACTACTTTGTATGCCAAAATCTATAGAAGGCGAGGGGATTGAAGAAGGTTCATTGCGTTCGACAAAAAAATTGACACTAGCTATGATGGGAACAAAAATTGCTTTGTTTTTGGAGAGAAATTATCATACCCCAATACCTGTTTGAATGCATGTCGTATGGCATTGTTATGAACCAGAAACATGTCATCCATTACATGGTCACTGATATGCATTGGGAGAGCATCTTCATCTATGTTGGGCAGCAGCCAGATTCTATAATTTTTTGGGAGTAGTTTAGAGTGATGAGTAGCACAGGAATGGCACATAACATATTCCTCTGCCATACCATCCATACTCTAATGTTATTTTTACCCATTGTGTGTTGAGGGGTGTTTAAATAGGCTTATGCGAGAGGTTCTAGTGGCATGTTCGTGGCACGTAAATGAGTTCGTCTTTATGACAGTTAACTCTGATTTGATATTATTCGCACTCATGAGTTCCCAAATTAATGGTGAGCATGTGTGAGGAGTATGATCACACGTAATTCTAATATCCGCTTATAGTAAGATCCCTAGTTGTATCACATTTTCTTTTAATATATGTACAAATATTTTCACCTTGAGATCTATCCATCGCCTATTAAAGAGCGCTATCATTGTGGATTTCAGTTCCTGCCTGGAGGATATTAAAGTTCACCACATATGATGGGGATGTTGCATTAATTGTCTGATATCCCCTGTGTACAATTACTCCCTGTGCTTGCCTCCAAACTTTGCATTGTATGTTGATGACATCACATATGATTAAAACCGATATTAACACTAGCGAGCTTTGTAATTATGTTTTAGTGTACTTTTTAAGCATCATTATTTGTGATGTTGGAATGATCAAGTTTCACTAATCTATTTAGCTCACCCATGTCTACTGGGATTACACTTGGTCTTATGAGTGAAATATCCACACCGTTGCAGCCTAAGTTGGCTAGGTAATCTGCAACCTGATTCCCTTCTCGTAGTGTTTTTGAAAGGAATGATTTTGGGAAGGTGTCCAATAGTCACCGAATTTGCTTCAAAATGTAGTGAAGTTGCTAATTGTGTGAAGATCTTTTGATGCAGACATTAATTACAACCATGGAGTCACCTTCAACATATATGTTGGTGAGTCGACATTGCTTTTCCAATATTAATCCCGCAAGCATTGCTTGGGCTTCTGCTAAATTATTTGATCCTACTGGTAGTGGGGATGAAGTACATGCTACTAAATTACCCTGTGAGTCCCTGATACATGCACCTAGCCCTGATATTCCCAGATTTCCACGAGATGCACCATCAAAATTTATTTTCATTATATGTTGATCGGGGGGATGCCATTTGATATTTGATCTGTCCAAAGATCTTGATACCTTTTTAGGGGCACCCCATCCCATTGGTATACTGAGATTCCCCCAAGTTCTCATGATGTTACTGTCCCATGATGACAATACTGGATTGTACTCACCCCTATGAATGCTGGCATTTACAACTTCCGAAATTGATTTTTCTAGGCCTTGTAGAACTATTTTTAGATTTGACTGCTCATTTTGAAAGATCCTTTTATTTATTTCCCACCAGATCAACCATACAATAAGTGCTGGTGCACACTTCTAGATGTTTGTGAATAGTAAGCCATTCTGTAAATCAAGCCAAGACTGGAATAAGTCCCAAAATTTGTTAGGAAGAAGAGTCTAGAAGCATAGTTTTTTAAGAATAAAAGACCAACATTCATTTGCAAAGGGGCATTGTAGGAGAAAGTGGTCCACCATTTCAATCTGGGCATCGCACAATTTACAATTAAAAGCTTGTGCAATTCTAAATTTTTGTAGCCGATCGCTGGTGAGAATCCTATTTTTTAGAGCTAGCCATGCAAAGCAACCTGCCTTGGGAAGAACAACTTGGTTCCAACAGAAATTGTATGCTCTTGCCTGAACT
Organism: Thuja plicata; assembly: GCA_018584345.1. Lineage (NCBI taxonomy): Eukaryota > Viridiplantae > Streptophyta > Pinopsida > Cupressales > Cupressaceae > Thuja > Thuja plicata. Next base: position 53,321 of record MU228394.1, on the reverse strand, counting down.
AAATCAACTGCTAGATTCTGAAGGGTTCTATAGCCCTCTCGAATAGAGTATTTGCCATTTTTTGTTGGATTCCATATCAGCCTGTTTGATTTATTTGATAAAAAAATCTGCCTAGCTGCCAATATGTCCTTGAGGATATCAGCATCATGTCTTGGGAGGTTTAAGTCTTCTGAATCCTTCCAGATGGCTTTGCCTGAATAGTTTCTAGCCGCCAGGACATAGTCGATGAGATGAATGCCCCATTTGTGTTTTGTAATGTTTATAATATCTTGTGGAATCTTCACGGATATCAATGTTGGTTGGCCACTCCAAGAGTCTCTCTAGAATTTGACAGATGATCCATTATTGACCTCCCATGTCACATAGTTGCAGATCAGATCCCTATTTGACATCATAAAATTCCAAATTGTAGAACCACTGGGTGGATTTTCCATGGATAATACTCTTGATGGGCTTTGATCATCTAGGTATTTCTGTTGCATTATTTGACACCATTTACTATTTGGTTTAGTATACATTTGCCACACAAGCTTTCCCCCAAAGCCTCGGTTCCTATTATATAAATCATGCAAACCTGCCCCTCCTCTGGTCAATCCTTGAGACATATCCTGTAGTGAAATAAGCAGTATTTTATTCTCATTATTCATGTTCCCAGACCATAGGAAGTCTCTAATAATTTTTTGGATTTGCTGGATTATAGTGAGTGGCGCTTTAAGGATAGCAAGATAGTAATTGGGAATTGCCGAAAGGGCACACTTGATGAGTAGTATTCTACCTGATAAAGATAGCCATCTCACCTTTCATGCAAGAATTCTATTTTTAATTCTTTCAATGACCGACGACTAGTATCCTGGTTTGTTTGTGCCCACAAAAAAGTGGATCCCTAGGTAGGTAGAAGGCAGAGTGTTAACTAAAAATTGTAGAATTTAGACAATCCTACCCAAAATGCTCTGATTAGTATTGAATAAGTAGATTTGTGATTTAAGGGCATTAACTTTCTGTCCTAAGGCTACAAAGTAGAGATCTAATACATATTTGATTTTCCTGGCTTCTTTCACATGGGATTTACCAAACAAGAGTGTATCATCTGCAAATAGAGAGTGTGTAACTGAGATACCCATTTCTCCGAGCTGTGCCATGATCTAATTTCCCAATGATTGTTGCTTCTTGATTGTTCTACTCAACACTTCTTCCATTATTATGAATAAGATAGGAGACAGGGGGTCTCCCTGTCTAACACCTTGAGTGGAGGAGAAGAAGCCCGCTGCTATTCCATTTATGATGACCGAAAACCAAGCTCCTGCAACACAGGCTCGTATCCATTTACACCAATGCCTAGAGAATCCAAAGCGATGAAGAACTTGAAAAAGAAAGTTCCAAGATACTCTATCATAGGCCTTCATCATGTCTAGTTTAATGACAAAATTGGGGGACTGATTTTCATTGATTGAGTGAAGGACTTCATGAGCAACCAGAGCTCCTTCCATAGTTTCCCTTCTGGGCACAAAGCCTCCTTGTTTTGGAGATATAATTGAAGGGATAAGATGCTGGAGTCTTAAATAGATGGCTTTGGTTATAATCTTGTATGTTGTGTTACACAGTGTAATGAGACAGAAATCTGCAAAGGTTTGAGGATTTTTAACCTTTGGTATGATAGTAATGTTTGTTGTGTTGAAATATTTCAGCATTGCCTTGCTTTTTCTTGATTCTTCTACTGCTGCTAGCAATTCCCAGCCAATAAAGTCCCAGCATGTTTGAAAGAAGAGCATTGTATAACCATCTGGGCCTGAGGCTTTATCTGGGGGTAGCGAGAATACTACTCGTCTGAGTTCCTGCATAGTGAATGGGGCCATAAGAATGTCATTATCCTATTGTGTGATTAGAACCAGAATGGATTCTAGAATTTCATCCAGTTGATCTTGCGATGGAGAAGGGGCATGATCCTGGGCTAGGAGGTTCTTGAAGAAATTGACCCCTTCTTGTTGAATATCCTAAGCATTTGATAAAACCTTTCCCGAAGTGTGTTCTAAGATGGAGAAGATTGTGCCGGCTTCTCACTTCTACTTGGCTGAAGAATGAAAAAAATTTGTATTCTTATCCCTTTCATGAAGCCATAGTTCACGAGACTTTTGTCTCCAATATTCTTCCTTCCCGCTGCAAAGCTCTTCCCATTCTTGCTTTAATTCTTTCTGCTTAAGATATGTGCCATTATCCATGCCTTGCTATATTGTTTGTTCATATATATCTGCTAGCTTTTGCTTTACTATATCTTTTTGCTGAAAGATGTTTTTGAACACTTTCTCATTCCATTTTTTGATGTGGCCTTTGATGTATTTGAGCTTCATGGCGAACTGATGCATTTTTGAACTGACCACAAAAGGAGAGCTAACCCACCATTGTTTTAGCAGAGGGATGAAGTGTGGGTGTCTAAGCCACAATCTTTCAAACTTGAAAGAGGTTTTATGTCCCCTTAGTGCGGGTGTACTATCAATAGTCAACAGTATCAAAAAGTGATCAGAGCCCAGAAGAGATAACAGTTCCGATTGGAATTGAACATCACTAAGCTTCCAATCATGCGATATTAGAAACCTATCCAATCTAGAAGCTATTTTTGCAAAGTTATCTCTCTTATTTGTCCACGTGAAGGTTCCATTTGTTGGAACAATGTCCATTAAGTTGTTTTCATTCACTAGATAGCAGAAATATTGTATAGTTTGTAGAGGAGGGCATACACCACCAACTTTTTCCTCTAACCGGAGGATGGCATTGAAGTCTCCTCCTAAGACTACATTATGGTCACTGTGGGATTGAATTAATTGCGTTAGGCGAGCCGATAACTTCTGCTTATCTTGTGTGGGAGTAGGCCCATAAACATTAATTAATACAAAAGAGAAGTCAAAGTTGTTCATCTTTAAAAGCTGCCAGTTAGAATCCTGCCCAATCAATTATCTTCTGTTAATGTCAATTTTGATGAACAAATTAGGGCTCTTTTGATTGTGTGTTCTTTTCCTGAAAGTTGGAATGGCTTGGTACTGACTATTAGTAACTCTATTTCTGGTTAAAATACCCTAAGATTTGATGATATTGTTGCCTAGCCCTAAACTTGATTGACAATTCAACCTAGCGAAATGGTGGATGAGTTAACCTAGGGAAATGGTTGATGAGTCAACCCAAAAAATCCTTGATGAGTAAACCAAATGTTTTTTGGGGGTGTTGCCCCAAATCCAATGAATTACATAAAAGCATACATTAATTGCCTCATTAGTGACCACAAACCAACACAAGGGAATGAGTTATTTAACTAGTCAGGCATTTGTACAAATTCATTTATGTTCCTAAAGAATCATGTCAACCGTGGAAGGATTCTTTTCATTGCACTTTCTCCACAATAATTAATAATATAGAAAATATTTGAATAAGAAAATGCATTTAAACTAGTGATTTCATCCTGGTGCGCAATAGGTACATCGAAGATATATGGAATCGGAGGTAGACATAATTCTATCTATATTTGGCATAAATGTGAATTAGATAGTTAAAATAGTAAAGAAATGTACTTAGAGGACTTAATTTATATATCCACTCTTCTCTTCTTTATATATTTCTTGAGAATTGATCTTCAATATAACTTGTGGTATAACCACTGTACATCATGGCATGATTGATAGTAAATACTTATATTGTATTCAAAATTAATCCTATCAATATTTTATTTTTTATATCTTATATTGAATAAAAACATAAGTTCCAAAAGTACTTATTTATAATAAAAATTGAATATTTTAAGTTGTATTGATGTTTGATCATTTGTTTCTCTAGTTGACCATGATCCAATGCAAGGTAATCTTTAAGAAGCCCCCCTTTCAAAAAAGGTGTAAAAAACTGGCGAAATTTAGAAAACTACAAAGGAAATTATTAATTTTATTGGCAAAAAAATTTTTTTGGCCAAGAATAAAAATAATCTCAGTTGGTGAATAAAAAACAATATTTATAGTATAAAAATATATAATGGCGAATAAAAAATCTATATTGGTGAAAAAAAATAGTATTTATAGTATAAAAATATATATATGGGCAAATAAAAAATAGTATGCATAGTATAAAAAAAAAATATTGGCGAATAAAAAATAATATTATACTATAAAAAATATATATTGGCGAATAAAAAACTGTATTTATAGTATAAAAAATATATATGGGCAAATAAAAAACAATATTTGTAGTATGCAAAAATATATATTGGCGAATAAAAAACAACATTTATAGTTTAAAAAATATATTTGTGAATATTCAAAACATAGCAATGGGACTACATGTCAAGTTGGGTGCTATGTGTCATTTACTGATAGTGATGACCATTTTTTGAGGACAACTTGCGTAGCTTCGGCAGGCTAAAAGGAGTGTCGATTGCTAAAGATTACAAAGATATGCAATGACCCTGTTGAAGGTAAAAGGCATGCAGATTCTATTTGATCGGATGGCCTAGTTAATGACTTAGTCTCAAGATGATTGAAATATATCAAGTCATTAAGTCTAAATGATGCATTTCCTTGTGGTGATGTGTGTCCCTGTGGTGACGTGGGTTTGACTAACATGAAGGTGATCACAGATTAAAGAGTTAAAGGTTTAGCATTTAAATATTGAACTTCAAACTGCAAATTGCAATTAATTATTAATGAGACTTATTGACACTAAGATTTCGATTAGACATTAAAAAGGATAATTTGTACAAGATATGAGTTGTGATTCATAAACATTCATTATTTTTCTTTTCGGTGTCAAGTCACCTTACGTGAAACATTCCTTCACAATTTAATGTGGCTACCAAGTTGTTAGTTCAAAATTTATAATCACTGCTAGGATATGGTGGTTCCGAGCACACGCTGATAGTCTGTGTAACTTGAGAAGTTACATAGTCCAGGCCAAGATTTTGAGTATACATTAAAAAGGATAATTTTACGAGAAATGAGTTGTGATTCATCAACATTCATTATTTGTCTTTTCAACTTCAGAGCCAAGTTACGCAGGGTACAAAGGTGGATACAAATGTCTACAATTTTTGTTTATTGATATTTATTAATTTCCTTTTCCGTGGCAAGCCACCTTACGTGAAACATTCCTTCAAAATTTATTGTGCCTGGAAAGTTGGTGATTATTTTCTTTATATACTCCTCGGTAGTGAAATTGCAGAACACAGTGCGCTTTTTAAATTTCTAAATTTGGAATCTTGGAAGATAGAAATTTAGAATGGGTCTTCCAGTAGCTGAGGGATCACCAAATGATAAACCATAACCTGTTATCCAACCAAATTTAGATATGGAGGAGGAGATTCAGTAGGATGTCCTCAGTCATCTTATGTCTGCAGCATGGGATCATGCTACCAGTTACGTCGGATACCAAAGCGACATGTTTGAAGTTGAAGTAGAACATGACAAGGCATAGATGCATGCCATTTTTAACGATCACGAATTTCACCAGGAGGGGTACCAGGAGGAGATGATCCGATTATTTTATGGTCTGCGCATCGACTAATCTTTTTTTCTTTGTGAAACTAAAAATTTTTGTTACTTGTAGACTTGTAGTTGTAATTTGTAAATACGAAATTCGAATGTAGTATGTTCTTTTTATTTTGGTTTTAACTTTTGAAAATGGTTGGAAGCTTGTCGCTTCTCCTTCTGGGGAAACCACAACCATTCAGAACTTCAGTCACTCACTACTCAGTGAATCTCATTCAGTGATTCAGTCACCAGTATTATGTATACCAAAATTCCTAAAACCATTTTTTGAATTTAATAGTAATACTGTAAGTGTATACATATGAGAAATAGAACTAGAAGACTCTTTTTCAAATAGTGTTATAGGTTACTATTTTTAGTTTTATGCGAATCATGATTCATGAAATTGAACAATAGTTTTATAAATTGAAAAATGTGTAAATTGAACTTTGAAGTATCTGTGAGTGTGACTACGAACTGTGATTCTGTATAAAATTATAAATACCTATATGTATTAAATTATTTAGAATGCTAAATCACGAATCCATGATTCACTTCACTGACTGAATGAGAATTTTGACGCTTCTGAAATCTAAAATTAAATCTCACATGGTACATTGAAATTTGAAACCCAGTCCAATCTCTGAAGTTATGCCTAGCTATTTTGTAACTTCTCAACGGTTTATTCATTATGATGCTGATGGGTTCCAAAGTTATGTCTAGTTGTTTCATAACTTCTAAATGGTTAATTTATTATGATGGTGATGGGTTCCTAAGTTACGTCTGGTTGTTTTGTAAATTCTCAACGGTTGTGTTATTTTTGATGGTGATGGGTTTCAAAGTTATGTCTAGCTATTTCATAACTTCTCAATGGTTAAGTTATGTTTGATGGTGATGGGCTCTAAAGTTACACCTGTAACACCCCAAAATTGGCACCTAACAACCTAATCAATTTTGGTGCATTTTCTTATCCTCGAAGTCCTATTGTACTAGGCAAATTATTCTCCTAATTGACTTTAATCGACTGAGTTTCAAATGCAGAAAACCCAAAATTGCATAAATCTGACATTACATTTAATTCCTAAATCTCAAATGATTATTAGCTAAAATCCCTATGATTAATTGATTTAATCCTAAAGTCCTAAGTGCTTTTA
>MU228394.1:13473-30338 GCA_018584345.1 Thuja plicata | reverse complement strand
AGGTTATTTAATTAATTGAATGAATTATCCTCAAAAGGGATTCCCATAATTCCATATGAAAAGACACTTATGTGTCAATAATTCATTCTTTTATTTTAATAAATCTTTGCATATTTGTCTCAAATGGTGAATGAAGAGACAACTGTTTCTTTTCAAGAAACTCTTCATCCTCTCTCCTCGGTTTTCTATAAATTAGACCTCTTTTCTTCATTGAGAGGATCCTTTGTTTTTGAGCATCATTACTATAGGCAAATTTAGTGTTAATTTCATGCTTTAGATTTCTTTCTTGCATAATTAGCACAATTTTCATTGGAATTGAATATAGTTTAGCTTTGATTTATGATCAATTTGTAGGAGCTAACCATTCAATTTTATGCTTTAGAGCTTTCTAAATTCAATTGCTAATCAAATTCTAGCTTAAAAGGAATACATTTCTAGATTAAAAGAATTCTCTTTTATAGACTAGAAGCATTTCAATCTCTTAGCTTAATTGCACTTCTACTTCCATAGCTAGTTGCATTTCATATTTAGACTAATTGCAATTCATCTTTCATAGCTTAAATCATGTTTCAATTCGTAGAATAGCAACACTTTCTCATATCTAGATGCATATTTCTCACAATTGATGGCTCTTCTTCACATACTTGCACTATAAAATCCTCTATATTAGAGATGGTCAGGTTGTTGGCTCTCGTTCTAAGGGTAAACTGCAGCAATCACACCTAATTAGGAGGCAACAGGTCGCTTCAATCACATTTGCAGATCAAACAATCCATGTATGTCTTTGTAAATTCTTTGATTGTGTAATGACTATGTTGCGTTTGTGTTGAATAGAGAGGTCCACGTTCGACATCAAACAACACCTGGTTATTTCATAACTTCTAAACGGTTTAATTTTTATGATGGTTAGGGGTTCTAAAGTCTTGACTAACTTCGTGTGTAACTTCGTAAGGTGTTGAAAAGTGAGAGTTTCATGCCACGTGGAAAGTACCAAAGAATGGAATGTTTGTAGAGCTTTGTTAGGGTTTCTTGGCCATTTGTGACCTAGGGTTAACCGTGAGATGTACCATTAGTGTAACTTCAGAAACACACCAATTATTATCTCTTGAATTGCCCCCAAATCTATGTTTGAAGTGACAGTTGACAGTGACACTTTTATGAAAAAGGTAATCACTAATTTCATGCATGTGCACTTGATGAGAATTTAATTTTTAATAGAGTATGTGGCCTGGTGGCTAGTTGTGAATTTGTGAGTTGCTTATTAGTTATTAAATACAGTTCACACTTCACAAAGCATCCTTAATTTTCAGAGTTGAAGAGCAATAGAAAGTTGAAACCTTTAAGTGCAGAAAAGGAACTTACTGCTTAGAGTTTATTATACATAAAGAATGGTAGAACAAGGATCTCCTGATATTGTTGTAGAACCAGCAAAGAGTTTGCCTTCAAGAACAAAGAGGCCAAATATATACGTTGAAGAATGGATGAAACTTTTGCCTGGATCCTCAAATTTTCAATCAGCTAACGCTTATGAATGGAGGGACCCTTATGTGTTCTACAGGCATGTTGTCTGCCCAAACACACTGGGTATGAGCTCTTCATATATTTCTATAACAATAGATTGAGAGGCCCTCCTGTTTCAAACCCATGGGAAAGGAACTTGGGAAAGTTGATAGTACCTGAGGTATTTTTGGATATAGACCTCATGAAAGAGCTAATTGAAGCATACAATCCAGTGACACAAGATTTCCATGGGCAGGACAAGTCTATACCCTGCATGTTAGATAGAGCAACTTTTATTCAATCTTTCAACCTTCAGGGAGCTATGAGCGTGGATATTGACCTAACAGAAGAGGCAGACCTATTTCATAGATAGAATAGCTACTAAACTAGAAAGGTTATGAGGAAGCATATTCCTAGACAAATTAAAGAGGCAGGGTTGTTGCCAAAGAATGTTACAGATTCAATTGATATTGAGCTTTTTTTTACCTATTTCCAGAATACCATCTATGGTCTAATGAGAGTTATTGGAATAGATGGAGGTTTGATAGTGACTCCTAACATTTATGTCATGGCTAGAAATGTTAAGGACCTGTAAACCAACAAGGAGTTTGATTATGTGGGCACATAATCAATGTAATTCACACTGAGTTGATGACGGCAAAGAATGATTTGAAATGCTTCAAGCTCAATCACTACTCCATGTTGATGCACCTGATCCTCTATTGAAATATTGGCTACATCAACCCAAAGTTCATCAAACTGACTGAGAATGTAGGAGGACCTATTCCACTTCAGCTCTCAACCAGGTTATGGGATAGAAGTCACCATTTCTCTAATTCTATTTCTTTTTATAGTAATTTTGTGGATCCAATAATGAACATGTTAATTATTGTGAGGAATATATTTCCTTTACTAGTTAGAAAATTGCTTAGACCCCTAGCATTTAAAATTGACAATGAAATTAAACACAATTGGGGTGATATAGTTTTTTAAAGAATTTTTCTGTTATAAGAGTGTATGCTTGCCCTTAACCTCCACACTTACTGCCAAAATATGTGCCAGAAAGATTGGAAATAGTTGAATTCTTGTTGCAACTTATCATGATGGATAGAGAACACTTAGGCCCTAAAAGACATAAGGGAACCTTTCTGGTAAGAAGTTTCTAAATAGGGGATTTCTCTATAGGTAAAGATGTTGTGGACCAAATCCATGAATTCCTGAGACAATTTAGATTGCCCTATGCTAAAGCAATGATGTATGACCCTGAAGACTTCATTAGAGGAGCATTGAGAGAAATGAGGAATCACAATTTGGCTCAAAATCAACCTATGGTTGATGAGCATGTTATTAGAAATGTGCTCAATGAAGATATTTGTGAGGAGAGAACCCTTAAATGAGACAATATTGTAAGGGTAGAGGAAGAATTGAAAAAGGTAGACCCTACCTTCTATTGTTTATTTCCTGATCTCAAATACATGTCAAGAATTGACATCTGTATAGAGAATTACAAAAATATTATGTCTAAATTGCCAGACATCCCTGAGGAGAAGGAGGAGGAAAGAATAAACCCTGAGGAAGTTAAACCTGATTTGGTGTTTATGGTAGAAACAGAACAAGCTGAGCTATCCAAATCTGAGCAGGGGCCATCAAAGAAACAAAAGTTGATGAATGTACCACAAAAGACATGGCAAAAGGCACAACAAATCCTGCCAGGAAATTGGAAATACTTTTATGACTTAAGACAAAAAAATTTGACATCACAGGTTGAAGATGGAGAAAAGGCCCTAGATGAGTTAGAATTGGCTGCAGCTAGATTGGATGACAGGGCAGCTAGATTGGATGATAGGGTCATCCAACCTAAAGAGTTTATAGACGATGATTAATTCATCAAGTCTGATGAGTTTAAATTTTTATCTTTAGAGTTAAGCATAATGAATTAACATTGTCTTTGAAACTGGGGGAATCATAGGAAAAGACTATTGAAATGATTGAAAAATTATAGGCCTATGATCCCAATAGTGAAACATTAACTGTGGAGGAGGCAAGAGATCTTGTGAAGAGAAGTGGCATGTTGTTGATCCCTAGATGGGACTTGGATTCCTCATTCTTAATTGACCAAATCAAGAGGCAAGATAATGTTGTAGATTATGAAGCTTTTGGCCCTGATGGACTACAGAGGGGTTCTTGATTCAATATGGACAGTAAGACACTAGCAGTATGGTGTGTGGTCCTAGAATCTAATAAGCTCAGATTGGTTGACATCCAAGACACAACACAAGGTAGCCAATTAATATGGAGGTTGCAGGAGACTACAGGATCATAGATAGAAAATCTCCTACATCATGCATCCTCCATGAATAAGGCAGTGGTTGAGGACTTAGAGAACAGGCTAGCAAGAACATTCAGAGATTATGTGTCAACTAGGAAAAAGTTTGAAGAGGAACTAAAGAAGAATTTTGTCCTGGATACGACTTTGAAGGAGCTAAAAGATGAAATAAATAGTCTAAAAAATCAGTCCAGGGCAGTTACAAAGGGTTGTGATGTTGGGGTCCAAACTAAGTTTGAGGGGGGGCTCAGCTCTAGAACTTGCAACATAGAACATAATAATGGACGTTGATCAACTTGCTGATTATTGGAATTGCTGAAAAGGGGACGTTGAAGAAGGTGTTATTGCATAGAGTAAATGTTTTAAAAGGGAAGTCTCAAATCATTCATAGCACATTCATTTCTTTATAGGGGGTAGAATATCAATGTTCTAATGCCTTGTCTGTACTAACCCCATTATTTAATACTTGAGACCCACACTTGCAATTCTTTGAGAGGTTAATTTTGCTAATGGGAAAAAAATGGAGTTACGTGCCAAAATAATTGATGTTAAGGAAATGGTGGTATTAGTAAAGGATTTGTATGCATTTTTCAATGGCAAGTTAAAAAGCATTCAGGCAAAGATAAAGTTTTTTGCTGAAGAGTCTGAAGGATATATCCCTGCTATTGTGGAAACACAGGGACAGTTGAAGGATTGGCAGGAGTGGGTTGATTCTTTCAACCAAATTTTGGATGCTAGCAAGGTGGCTTCTTATTTTGTTGGTGATTCTGACATTTCAACTTTTTTGAAGTTGTGGATGAATTGTACAAGAAGGAGATTGACATGAATAAGTTTTTTGTTGAATCTTGAGCCATAATGGATGCCAAGTGGATTAAATGCCTTGAAGAATTAGATACAGTTAGAGCGATAACTTGGCCATCAAAAAGGGAAATGGTGGTGTGGGAAAACATTGGAGAGATTCAAGCCTTGTAGTTGTCACATTGACATGGATGATGGAAGTAGTTGAGATAGTTGTACTTCTGGTATTAGATGAAGAGCCAATAGAGGGAGGTCAGTTAATTCAAACAAGGTATCTTATCTTTGCGGTTCACCTGCTCTAGATACAGGATACACCTTTGGTGCAAACCAAGACTGATACTAAAGAATCTAGGCTGCCAATTGTCACTCTTATAACTATTTCTAAGCTTAATCTCTTGTAATTTTCTGATAGAAGTCTTTCATACTATGATCATTGTCATTGATCATTGAATTTGATCTATAAATTTCAAGGAAGTTAATACAATGATATTTTGTAATTTTCTGATAGAACTTAGAAGTCTCTGGTACTATGATCATTGAATCTTTATCATTGATTTATAAACTTCAAATTTTGAAGGAAGTTAATACAAAGATATTTTGTAATTTTTTGTGCCTCTGTAATTTTGTAAAGAGCTCAAGATTGCGACTCGTAGTTGCAAATGCAATTTGTTTAAAATTGAATCTAATACTAATAATGTATATGTCATATTATTAACAATTAAATTAATATTTTCTTTTAGGAAATTACTATTAGGATTTTAGGAATTATTAAATTAAGTAAATGAGTATGACAAATAATAAATTTGCATGCCACATGGAAAGCGCTGAGGAATGAACTATGACATCTGTCAATGGTTAGATTAATATTTATCACTTTCTTTAGGGAACTTATGAACCTACGATAGTAATGAATCAAACAATCAAGTGGTTACAGACCTTCATGAGTGTTTGTTGGCTGTTAGTGTTCACGGTTACGAAGTTGCGATGAAGCATTTGGTGGTTTGGCGTAACTTTGGAAAGGTTAATCAGTTACAAGATTAAAAATTTCAGAGGTTACGAAAGGCTTTGTGTAGGACTTCATAATGTTATATGATAATTGATAGCGGAGATGTTAAGAAGACCGTCACCATAACTTTGGAAGGGTTCCAAAGGCCTCTAATTTAGATGTACCAAAGTTGAGACAGGGTTAGATGAACTGTTTGCGTAACTTTGGAACAACGCCAGCTTAAGTTGATCAGATTGAATCTAATGGTGCGCGCAAAGCCTTAAAAGAAAATTGATCATGCTTAAAGGTTCAAGGCATTGCGCGGAGCTGCCATGTGTCTAGGTGGGGCCAAGCTAAACATAACATTTAATTAAAAGGTAGAATCTTAGATTAAATCCAACGGTAGGTGTAAATCCTTAATGATAAGATGCAAGGATAATAACCATCAAGGCAATGCGAGAGAATGACACCTAGTAATCAGTGGGTTAAATTTGAAAATTCAAGCACTAGTTAAAGCACAACATCTTGGATCTGATCTAATGGAGGGTGTATTGCCTTGAATGGAAGATGAAGGGAAATTAATTAATGAGGGAACATGACATGCCACCACGTGTCCCATTATTCAAGCTGAAGTCCACGCTTAATCAAAAGGTGGTTAGTTAAAGACCAGGTAAGTTAAGGATGATTCAACGGTGGGAACTTTACCTTGAAAGAAAGTTGATCAATTTTTAAGCTTCAAGGCATTGCGTTGTGATGACATGTTTCTCTACCAGGTTTAAAGCCATGGATTATTGAAAGAAGTAAAAGTAGAACAGATCTTGAAGATCTAACGACTGGTGTAAAGCCTCAAAGAAAATTTGCTCGATGGTTAATCTTCAAGGCATTGCACTGTGGTGACGTGTGTCCTAGATGTTGGGGCCCATCTGTAGTGTAAAGAAAGATATCCCATGAGTAAGTTAAGGAAGATTGAACGATAGGCGCAAAGCCTTAAGATGAAACTACTCACTAGTTATCCTTTGAGGGAACGCGACAGACTGCCACATGTCATGGTAGATGAACGTTATGAAAGTTTTGCTTGGAACTGTTGGATGAGAAAGAAAGGTAGTAAGATCAACGACTATATTTTAAAATGGAAAAAACTAACAGCAAGTTTGAACTCAACACAAGTAATGGCGAACATGTGTTTCCTAGAAAATCTGCAATGAATTGAATGCATAAAATGTTGGGTTTTAATTCATCATTCGAAATTATTGTGCATCATTGGTGAGTTCTAAAGCGGAGCATTTTCAAAGTGAAGTATTGTCAAAGCTATCAAATCATCTGTTGAATGGGTATTCTTCTATTTATGTGATTAAATTTATTAAAACCTTTTCAAACGTATTAGGGCTTATTGTAGTAAATACAGATAGGTATTAGAAATATAATCTGTGGTAAAATTTCAAACCCTACATCACATAATGCTGCCTAGGAGAGAATTCAAGGGAAGGGTAGATTATCAGGAGAGAAATGTATGTGACAATTTACTCCAACAGTTGACTAGATCAACTAATGATTACACTAAATTGAAGGAAGAAATCCCTAAAGACCCACAGGTCATAATTGCAGAGGGATTGTATGACTATGGGAGATGGTTGCGGGATGCCAATATGGGCATAAGTGGATTGGCCCTTTTTCGAATTGTTTTTGGCCAGAGGAACTCTTTTGCTCCAAATAGTAATGTCTGGCAATTTGATGTGGTTAAATTGGTAGTACCTGGGGTGTTTATGGATGTGGATTTACTCATGCAGATAGCAAAGAACTATGATGAAATAGCTAGGGTAGTGCTGGATAGTAAAGGGAACATCATGATTAGCATAACTACTAAAGAGATAAGAGAAGTGTTCAGTTTAAATGAACCAAACACCCCTATGGATAAAATTGATTTTCTTAAATTCAAGGAAATATACCAAGCTCAGAGGAGCTATCTCAGGGGACTGGGAGGCCCACTAATAGATTTTTTGCAAAAGTGGGAGACCTAGTGTTAGTAGGTCCTAACACAAAAGAACCTTTTAAGGTTAATTTGTTCACTCCCAAGGCTAGAGGAGTTTACAAGGCCTTGTGCTAGATCTTTGGGGAAGATGAGGGGGATGAGATGCCAATCTATCTCATGTTTATGATGGTCTAAATCCTGTGTCATCACCAAGTGCCATTATTTTTTATTTTGCCCCATATTTGGCCAATTTGATTCATGAAGGTTTGAAATGTATTCAAAAGTCACAGCTCACTAAGCCTTTCACTTGGTATTCTTTACTCATGCACATGTTCCTATTTAAAGGGGAAGATTATTTTGAAGAAGAGCTGAACATGCAAAGAATCAGAGATGATGAGGATATGCCAGTATAGTTTTGGAATGCTGATATGTCATGGGACAACAAGGAGGCTAGCTTCATCACATTTGATAGGTTTTTTGAAGCTAGGCTTAGAAGGTTACTTATTGGAGATGAGCCTAGAATCCCTGTATCACTAATGAAGTGTTTTGAGACCCATGGAACACAATCAAGAGCTCAAAATGGTGCATAACTGGGGGGATGTTATTCTATACCCATTTTATACTGTGTTTAGAGTGTATGGTTTCAGAGGAGTACCCAACATCCTACCATATAGGGTCCCTTTGAAATTAGGATTTGTAAAAATAATTAGGCAAATTGGTGGCATGCAGGAGGAAGCACTTACATGGAGAGGAAAAGGGACAATTTTACCTACTATCACCAATGCCCACCAATTCATCATCACAAAGGGAGGGTGGAAGAGCTTGCAGACTTTCTTTGAGCCTTATCACTTAACTACTGCCAAGGCAAGATGTTCTGATCCTGAAGCCTTCATAAAGGATATGTTCAGGAAGAAGACTAGATGCTTGTTGTTGGACCACCAATTTAACTTCCCAGAGGATATCATTAGGAATGAGCTTGACGTGATTCAGAAATAAATAAAGAAAGAGAAATGGTTGGCTTAAAAGAAAAGCCTAGACTTTGTGTGGCATTTTAGTAAACTATATGACCCCCTGAGGGAATTTCAGGCTCAGCCATGGGCTAAGAAAATTTATTCATTAATGACAATGTTTGAATAAATTATGCAAGCATTGAATCAGAAAAGAGAACAAATATTGCAGAAAGAGCCAGAAAGGGCTAAAGAAGTATTGAGTAGGATCATTCCTACTAGAGGGGTGTCTCCTAGTAAATATGTTGTATATCAAAGGAAAGGATATAGTGCAGTGGTACCCAAAGTAGAAAAGACTACTAATCCAAAGGGTAAGAGGCCAATTGAGGCTAGCTCAAGCACATTGCCAATCCCCAAGAGGCATAGGGTAGGAGAAGAAGCCCAACAAGAATCAAATGTATATTCTCCATCCCAATCTCCCCTACATATAGATGATCAAGGTGTTGCAGAGCAGCTACTACAGATCGGGAATGCTAGTCAAATTTTTGTCACCTTTGAAGAATTACAAGAAGGCACACCAGTAGCTCCTAAAGTTAGTGAGTTGGACCTTACAGTGGGAGAATATGTTGGAAAGGAATTGGACCCACTTACACAACAAGCCAATGACAAGTTTTTGTCTAATGACAATTTTGTTAAGTCTAGGGCCTTTTTACAATTCTTATGGAGAATTCATATAAATGAATTCAAAGAAAAAAGTTAGAAGTAGCAGGAAGAATACCCTTCCAAGGATAAGGAGGAGCTTGAAACTGAAATCAAGCAGGAAATGATGGCCAAGTTTTCCAAAATAACTCTAGATGAGGGGAGTGAACTAGTGAAGAGGGAGGGTGTATTAATACTTCCTGAATGGGACATTGCTGATGCAATTGTCTTTGATGCAATTAGAAAAGAAACCACTACAATGCATGCCACAGAAGCACAAGCTAAGAAAGCTTCAAAATGCATAAAATTCAATGAAGACCATGCTGCACTAGTAATGTGGCATATTAAGAAGAGAAGCAATAAGGCAACTAATAAAGAAAACCAAGCTGAGCATTCACGAAATCTGTTGGTTAAGAGAGTTGCTAATATAGGGGTTGTGGAAGCAGCAAACATCACTCTAGAATCAGCAAAATTTGGGGTGAAAGTAGCCCAAAAGTTGGAGGATGAAAATAAAACCCTAGAAGAGAGATTTAGCATAGTTTTGAAGGGGTACAATGAACATAAATTGTCAAATTTGGAGAAGGAAAAAATCATAGCCCTACTAAGGGGTCAATTGCCAGTCTAGGCTTCATCCCAAAGAATGATAGTAGTAGAGGCATATCAACACTCTTCCTCTAGCCAAATAATAGATTTTCCTCCTTCCCCCTCTCCTTCAGACTTCAGCTCCGAAGCTGAATTGCAATATGAAAAGAATAAAATGATAGCAGAAAGGACAAGCTTAGAGAAGGCTAGAAAAAGATGGGATGAAGAAAGAACCAAGTTTAGAGAGGGACAAAATTTTGTAAAATAGTTATATGAGGATAAGTTAAGGACCACTGTCAAGTGCTTTGTTAATATATTAGATATGACAACTATTTATTCTCAGGGTGAGAATTTAAGAGGTATAATAAATTCTTATGATAAATATCAAGTCTAGGTGGATGCCCCCATGAAATAATGGAAGGATAGAAAGGGCAAGCAAAAGTCATTTTGTGATGAGAAGAAAAGGAATGATGATGTGGATATTATCTTAACCTCTACCTATAAATGTTTGAAAGATTTAATTAATCTAGAAATTGAGAGGAGTGTAATAATCAGGAAGGCACAAGCCCTAAAAAAAGAATTCTCCCATTTTCATTTTGAAATATTCCCAGCCATATTTAAAAAGTGATGTCATTATTTTTCCATTAGTACACTTAGTGAAAAACATTGACAGAGATCACCGGCAGACTAAAGCATTACTGCTAGACATCAAGCATCACTTGCAGATTACAAGCATTACCGGCAAATAGCAAGCATACCCGACAGAACAAAAAGGTAATAAAAAATGCTAAGTATAAAAGTGACAAGCATCACCGACGACCACAAGCATCACCGACGACATAGTTTTCAGAACTAACCCGATAGGATCAGAAGAGGCATACCTGACAAAACGTTCAAGAAAGGAACATCGACGACCAAGAAAACTGACCGTCAGAACTGACAAACAGATAAAGAACCTACAAATTGTGGATCTAATTTTTACACGACGGATAAAGCAATGTAATTCTATTTATAGAGTTTTATTTTGTTTTAAATCATAATTTGACAGTCATGCAAGCTTTATGTAAATGCTTTAAAGCATCCTAATGGATCTAAAGAATATCTAACTAAAGATCAAGGTCAAGTTGTAAACCTTGGATCTAGAGTTAACTTGCGATGCATGAATCAAGAATTGAACCTAAATTAGTATAAATAGATGTTCAAACTCAATTATGAGTACATGAATTCATTATTATTGATAGCCACACAGAGCATCTAAGGAGAAGAAGGAAAAATTCATGCAAAGGTCAGAAACAAAATACATCAGTTGTCAAGAACACACAGAGGCTACCGACGAGCAGATAAAGGTATTATTCAATCATGGAAGGATGATTACAAAAATGTATGAAGCTTTATAGGAACTGTTATCAGCAATTGAAGTTTGCACATATCATCAGATTAAAGACTTATGTAGTTGCATTCTAACAAGTGCATCACATCTAAAATCCTTTTGTAGAAGGTGGACTTAACCATTCTTTCCAAATCTCTTAACAGAGTGCACACTTAACAGTGTTGCTAAAGCTTCAAACGAAGTAGATCTCTTAACAGGTCTCGACTGTAATACTCCTAACAGGGTAGGTCATCAAAAGTGACCAATTGTAAGCCTTAACCGGCCCCTTCTTATCTGCAGATAGTGAATTTTTGTGGGTAACATTCCCCACCGCAGTTTTTACTTCCTAACAGGAGTTTTCTGTGATATCATATCTTGTGTCATGTGTTATCTAATTTCATGAATGTTTCTATTATTATTACATATCAACATAATGTATGAAATGATTTGATATGCATAAAGATAAGTTAAAATTACAAACTGATGACTAAGGGTTAATGGGCTAACAAAGAAAAGTTTTAGAGGTACTGATTCACCCCTCCCCTCTCAGTACATCATCTCAATATAATTCCAATAATTTCTATCAGAGCTAAGTCTCTCTCTTGGAAAGCTTAAAGACTTGAGAGAAAAGATCGGAGTAATGGATAAGCTAAGACGGAATATGAATATTGAGAATGAGAAATTAAAAATGAAAATAAACCATGAGCAGTACAAGGAGGTGAAGATAAAATTGAGAAAACTTCTTGATGAAAGACAGATTATGGAAACCAACCTGAATGAGAAAGACTACAAAGAAATGGAAATACAAGAGTACTTTGAAATAGCAGAATCATCATTGATCAAATCTTTAGATGCATCAGTTGAAGAAATTATAAGTATGCAAGAGATCAATCTACATCTGACAGATCAAATCAAGATGCTGCAAATTTGTCAAGAGACTCAAATGGTAAAAATGATTGATGTCATGAATGATGCAAGAAGAGCTGAAAAATGAAAGAACACTAGCCATTAATGATAGGAGGAAATTACAGAGAAGCTACAAGAGAAAGAATCAGAGATTCAAAGACTCACTGAGCATCACCATGAGGTCACCAACCAGATTATTCTTATGAGTCAAGAAGCAAACAGATTGAATACATAACTCATTGAAAGAATACAGACCATTGGTGAACTAAGAGAAGAGAACAAGAAATTGAAGCATGAAATCAAAGTCCAAAATCAACACAATGAATTGATCAAAAAGGATGAGGATAGCAATAGAGGGATGAATGATTTTCTTGATGGACAAAGAAGAGTCAACAACTACATAGGATTAGGGTACAATGAGAATGGTGAATCCTCAAATCAACCAGATCAGAGGAATGCTTTCACAACCCCAAGATCCAAGAAACTGTCATGCAATGATTTTGGAAAACCAGGCCACACCTCCAACATCTGCAGAAGCAAACTGAAAGGTATTTCTCAAGCATAATCTACTTTTATTGGTAATTGTTATAAATGTCAAAAGAAAGGACACAAGGCACATGAGTGCAGATCCAAAGTGATAAATCCAAAGAGAAAAACCTACATGGAAAAATACTATCCTACATGCAAGATGAATGGGCATACACATAAGGAATGCTGGAAAAGGAATAACAAGGCATGGACTCCAAAGGAGAATGATGAAAGCTACAAACTAGCAAGAGAAGGTAACTCATATATTTGGGACTATAACACATGGGTAAATTGCACAACATGTGGAAGGTATGGTCATATTGCTACCAACTGTATGAGAAAATAGACCAGAAGGTCAAGAGGATGGTCCAATCCAGGTATGGCATGTTTACACTTTCATAAGGTTGGACATGTGATAAAAGATTGCAAAGACCGACTGAAAGATACAAATACACACCCCAATGGAAATACCATTGATGACATCAAAAGAATGAGAAACAAGATGTGGGTAAAAGCCACAAACACTGAAGGTGCTGGTACAAGAAATGTAAATGGTGACACCCCATCCACTGGATCCAATGACATCACTACATCTAACTAGATTGCACAAGTAAGTATGGAACTACATTATCACAAGTTTTACTATGCATCAGTTCCATTACACATAGTTCATATTGTTATACAGGCATGAATAAAGATGCAATATATTGTTACTTGCTAATCTATTGTAAAGCAACCATCGGTTATTGGGCACAATCTTCATCAGTGAACACACACAGAAGAGATATGCAATACTTACCGGAATGTATCAGTCATTACACAAACTGAGTGTAACCCGATGAGTATCAGTGTACACTGAATCTACAAAAGCTGTTGTCGCAACATCACCGACGGTCATAGGTGAATTCTCAAAAATCGCTAAGCTACCCCAACAATTTGCATAGACTGGAGGTGTTGTGAATGCATTTACCAACGAAGGTAGTCTTCATAAACTGATGAGTTGGTAAACATTGATGACAACTTAGGGCACCAAAAAGGTATAAAAACCCGACGGGAAAGCTCTTTTTTATGCCTACAATTTTTGAGCAGAGCGGAGCGATTTTAGTGCAGTTTGAGAAGCAACCCAATAGAAGGAATTCATTGAGCATTCAGATTCAAAGGAGATCACAGAAATTCAGTAAGTTCATCCACTCACCGATAGCATTGTCTTTAATTTGTGAAAAAACCCAAAATTTCAAAAAGTGATGGCATTGACATCTAGGGTAGAGAAACTTAAGGATGACAAGAAGAAACCATTCAAACTTGTTAGTAGAGTGGCATGTGCTGAACCCAAATATAAGTTACATCCTAAGATAGGCTCTCAACCAGATGATTCTGGAGCATTCTGCCAAATCCCAGCTAGGGTTTTATTGGTCAAGGACGTTGTGTCCTACATTCATTGCAAGATCTTAGAGATAGGAGATCTAGACCTTGATAACATCTATAGGGCACTTTGTGATGATACTGGAAAGCTCAAAGAAGAGCAAAAACACTTGGAGGTAAAAGGACTCACAAATGCACTTCATTTTCCTAGGGTTTTTAAAACAGAGTGGATCAAAATTGTTCTAAGCAGAATCCATGACAACTCTCTATGGATGAACAAACCAAAGGCTATAACAAAGGATGTTATACATGTCATGATTGGTTATCCAACAACCGAAAAACCTCAGGCTCACAAACATCCATCTCTTGCAGAAGTGGAAAGGTTAACCGATGCAAAATAAGACAAGAGGGCACTGAAAGTAAATACTACTACCGACGTAGAGATGAAGTTTGGAGCATGTGTAGTTGGATATAAGATATTCCAAGCTAGCAGAATGAACATTATTTCTAGCACTGCAATGAGCACAACATATAAGATCATCAAACAGGGGAAGAAGATGGATCTGGCAGAGATCCTATTACATCAATTTGAGGAGAACATGTGCATAATAAGGTCTTCATGGACAAACACATGTAAGTTTGGTTCCCTCATAATGTGTATATTCTTCTACTTTGAAGAGTACTTTCCTTCAATAGGAAAAGTAGCATCGGACACAAGTAGACCAATTACCATGCAAATAAGTGAATTTATTGAATCACTTGGTATAGATTTTGACAATGTAATGCATGAGTATTTTAAGACAATTAAGGAAATGCTACAAGCTAGGAGTACAATTCCTAAAAGTCTAATAGAGGAATATAGAGAAGATATTTGTTTTATGGTGGATACAGATTTCACCTACATTCAAGTTGTAGTTCCTAGGAAATCATGGCTTTCCAAGCTTGACTACAAAATTAAAACAGGGTTAGCAACAAA
Source organism: Thuja plicata (assembly GCA_018584345.1). Classification (NCBI taxonomy): domain Eukaryota; kingdom Viridiplantae; phylum Streptophyta; class Pinopsida; order Cupressales; family Cupressaceae; genus Thuja; species Thuja plicata. The sequence goes on along the minus strand of MU228394.1, from coordinate 15,391 downwards.
AGGCATTAAGGCATTGTTAAATGAGCCCATTGACAACAAACAACTGAGATTTGGTACCTATGAGGAAGCCAAACAAAATATTAAGTCAACTCTTGTTGTCAAGAAGGTTGTAAAGCAGTCTAAGAGAATGGTAAAGAACTTGAAGAAGAACTTAAAAATATCTTCTGATGGATAAGATGAAGAAGAAGGTAAGGAGGAAGATCAGAGTAAGGAGGAAGACACTAAGAGATAGCTTCCCATCAGTAATACAAAAGAGACAAATGAATCAGAGGAAGAGAAGTCTGATTCACCACCTCCTCATCCAGCTAAAAAGTCTAGAATAAGAAGCCAGACAACACAGGATGCTAGTCCTTCACCCATGGTAAAAGGGAAGGTGTACAAGAGGCAACCTGCACCTCAAAATGCTAAACAACCAGCTAGGGAAAATGCAAAGAGAAGAAAATATGTTCAGACTGATGAAGAACTAGAAGATTCAGCAATGGATGAACCTAACACTGTTAGACTAGCAAAAGAAAAAGCAAAGGTTACATCACCATCTGATAACATTGATGGCATATGTAAGTACATTTCTGAAGCTGCATCTATTATTCATCCAAAAATTAGGAAATGGTTACAATGGGATATAGTAGAACAAAATAAAATAGAAGATGCATTGATTGCAAAAATGTGCACACACTGTTATTTCCCACTGCACTTTACTTCACAAGATGTTCCACAAGAACTATTAGATAATATATCTTATATATTCACTTATGCACTCCAGGAGGAGAAGAGGGTAAGAGAAAGAGTACTAAGCTCTCTTATGCCTCTTGAATCAAAAAGAGAGGAAATCAGTGGTCATGGAGAAATATACAAAGAAATTCTCACCTAAAATGAGAGCTTACAAATTTCTTCAAGAGAAACTCATTGAGCTGGAAGAAGACACTCACAAAATATGGAGTAAGATACTAAATCCTAATGAAAAGAGAAGTCCTAAAAAGGAACCTATCAACAAAATAGGTCACTCAACAGTTGAGTTAGAGAATGAAGAAGTACATATCACAGCCCAAAAACAAACAGATATTATAGATGAGGATTGGTCAAAACTTGGCCAACATGATCAAGTACCAGCAAGCCCCATCCACATAAACTTGGAGGATGAAGAAGTTACCAAATTAGAACTGTCAATAAAAGGTAACTTAGATGTGGATATGAATGATGATTCATGGTTAGACAACATTGTCGACACCATAACAAGAAAAGACCCTGCAGTAGATATCCAAAAAGATGAAGACATCAATGCTACAAGGGATAATACCGACAGACAAGACAAAGCTATTGACACTGCAACTGTCAATATGCCTACAAATATGAATATATTAATAGATGCTATTGATATACAGTTGAGCCAGGATAAATCATCTAAGAAAGATGATGATATACCCAATGATGTGGGTACAGATGAAAACCAAGGTGCATCCAACACTCCTAAGGATACCGATACTAAAACAAAGGATGCAACCGATGAGCAGAAAGATGTATCAAAAGAACGATAGAAAGAGGCAGATAAAAAAATAGAGGATACATCAAAAAAGGTTGAAGAGCAAGATAAGCGTGAGGAAGTTAAGAGAAATGAGGAAATGAAACAAAAAGAAGATTCATCTATTGAAACACCCAAGGTACGTGAGGAGATGTCTTCACCAATCTGGTCGGTGAACACTGAACATGTACAAAAGGATGCCTCATCCTCTCTACACTCACAGACAAAATCAACTCAATCAAAAGCCTTACAAATGGTGGTACATCAATCTACCACCCAGCCAAAGAAGAAGAAGAAGAAAATAGTACAGAAGGATATATTGGTTGTGACACTAGATGAGATAATTGAAGTTCCAAACTGGGACATTACCACTTTGGACAGTGACAAACTTCAAGAGTT
>MU228393.1:2240740-2255138 GCA_018584345.1 Thuja plicata | reverse complement strand
AACATGTTCAATACAGTAATTCAAGAATAAAACATCAGTATGGCAGAAAGATATAGTTTTATTATCAAGTGTAATGTCTGTACAATCATAATTTGAACTGGTTCCCAAACCAAACATAAATAGTGCCGAATGGCTGGTTTAAAACTGCCAATGTTGGCAATCGACACAACCTCTTGGGAACAACTAATTACACTACCAAGTACTAACAAGACATAACAAAGTATTATTTATTTATTAGTGGCAATTTTGCCGTCTACATCAACCCCCTAAAAAAATTGTCGTCTTCCAGATGACAGAAAACAAAATGAGGGAGAAGTATATAGAAAAAAAAAACTAAGAGAAGGGGCGAGGGGATGTCCCTAGAGAAGAAGAGGTTGGTGTGGCTAAATTATGCTGTAGATGTTGTGTAGCTGCCATTTCTATTTGTCTGGATGCCTTCACCATGTATGCTGCCTCCATCACTTGTTTCTTAGTCTTCTCACACTCTTCGTTTCCTTTCAGCCCTTCCTGAGTGGCCGCCAGCTCAACAGTCTTCTCTTTCAATTGTAAGTCCCTCTAGGCCAAATGCTTGTGTAGTTCCACCATTGTACTCTCCAAAGCAGTGACTTGAGAGTGGTCCTGAGCCAATTGTTTATGCTCTTCTCATTCAACTCGGAAAAGGCCTTCCATCCCTACTCTAACTGTTGAATGGCCTTGTCCCTTAATGTGCTCGACTCTTCTAGTGCAATTGTAAGGTGACTCTTCTAGTGCAATTGTAAGGTGGCTATGCCGTAACAACAACTCTCTAAAAGGTATCTCCATGCTATGTAGTGCATGAAGGACGCGACCATGGTGATTGCCTACTTGCGGTCGTGGCTGCCAAGTAGCCTTTATCTCGGTTTCTATTTTTGGCCACCCCCTTTTTTTGAAACACTGAGCAAACTCCTTGTGACACTCAACCTACATGTATGTGAGAAGCCTCCCAGCCATGTGTGCCACTGAAGGGTCTTGCCCAATGTCGATATCTCAAGTGACTTCCCCTACTTGATCCATCTACAAAGCGATCTCGTCCAACTGGCGGTCATACCGTTGGAGCGTACCAATAGGGTCGTGATGGTTCGGCTTGTTCAACCATAGCACAATATCCTCACACTCCCTTGACGATGACGCAGCCGGTTGCAATGCTGACACTAAAATGGGCTCTGCTATGTGGGTTTCCATTGTCTGGTGGAAGTGCTCCTCTGCTACATAATTTACTTACCTCTCTCCCGTTCCATCCCCCACAACATCCTTAGTCATCCTTGTGTCTTCCTCAAGGAGCCTAGGAGACTCAATTGGTGGGGCCTTTGATGGAACTCCCAACAATTGCAACCATAAGTTGATAGTGGCATGGATCTCACCCTCAATTCCGTCTACTAGCAGTGCCTCACCCTTAGCTAACGTTGTCTCACCTTCGCATACAACAAATACTTTTGTTGTGGGTTTGCCGGATGGAGGCTCCAATGAGGATAGTACTTCTAGGGATGGTAACACTTCCCCTTCCTTTGATCTTAGGGAAGGTGACACCTCAATTGCCATTGCTATCGTAGATGAAGGTTTGGTGTCATCTGTTGGTTCCAATGCTATCGTACATGAACATGTAACTTTCTTTGACAGTGCGATGGAAGGAAGTGGTGCTGAAATTGTTGCAAGTAACTGGACTAGTAGTGTTGCCGGCTGGAATGCCACCATGGATGTGATAGGTAAAGTGGCTGCAATGTTCTTGTCGATGTCAATTTTCCTTGCCAGTATATGCCAGGGTGACTTTTGTAGCACTCTCACTTACTGAGGACACCTCAATGGTGTCTTCCTCGTCACTTCCATTGTTGGAGGATTCTTGCTTGTGCACTTCCTGTCGCGGCCTCTTTTTGACTGGTTGGTAACCTCTTGTAAGAATATCTAAGTGTCTCTAGTAAAAGATGGTAGGTGTGGATGGGTCCACTCGATTGAGTGACCGATAGTCGCCCCATTCATATGATGGTACTTGGACCTGCATTGCATCGAGGAAGAGGCTGATAGCATAGTGTGCCATGTAAAAATATTTGTGCTGCAAGGTGAGTAATTCCCAAATTCTCTCAGAGAGTACCGATGCCCAGTTGAAGTACTGATGCCCAGTTGAATACCCTCCCAATGCTTATCCCTGATATGAGGCTAAGTTGTCAAATTGTTGTATTAGACACTTGGTTGGTGCTTGTGAGGTGGCTCTTAATCACGTCTATTATGTACTTCCACTCCGATGTAGACATGATTTTCTTCACACCCCGACTACTACTATTATGCCATATATCATCCCATTCTTTCTATGTGAGGTCATCCCTACATACCAATGTTAATAGGTGTTTCTTCTACTCTATTGGCTTCAATACATGCTGAAATTCTCTGACATTAAATACTGGCATTTGGATGGCTTTGTCCATTTCTGAATATTTGAGCACCTTCATCATCTCGTTGCTATCATTTGTCTCCTACCACCAAGTGCGGTAGTTCACACCACTCATACCCTCCTAGGTGAGGGTATCCACTATAATTCTTTCATCTCCTTGTACTCAAAGTGGTGATTTATCTAACTTGGAGCCATTGTGAGTTGTCATTCTTAGCTTTCCCTTCTTCTGTTGACTGCTGTTGTAACAATTTTCTGTTTGTGCTATGCTTTTTAAGAACTAATAAAGCCAACTTAGCTTTTCGCATGTGCTTCTCTAAACATTTACACACTTTCCGTATGGTAAAATGATGTAATGTTCCTCTCTGCATGACAACAGTGGTGGGGTGTTTTGATGTTGGATGGAGGACCCATACAATTATGGTTGGTTGGCTTAGTTTGTACTGTGATTTCATGGCAGAGACTTTTTACAATAGTGATGACCCATGTTGCAAGCTTTTGCATGACAACGACAACCTGCACAATGGCCGCACTTCCCTTCTGTACGGAGAATGACTTCCACATGACAATCGTGAGCAACTTCCGTAGAGTATAATTTTGTACAACCCAATATCTTTGTATGACTATTACAACCCTTCGTACTACACAAATCTGTATGGCACAACTTTTTCATATGACTATGATGACCTTCCACGCGACAAATCACACACCTCTGTATGGCGTCAGACAAGGATTCTCATACGGTGGTAGATGCAAGTTTGGCAAGTTTGATTGCTCCGTTATTACCCACTTCGCTCACTTTATAGGGTCCTAGCCAACGAACTTCGAACTTTCCAGCCTTGATCTCATTACAACCATAGTATTTTAAAAGTAATTGTCCCGGCCAAAAGTTCATTCACCTGAGGTGTTTATCACGCCTGAACTTCTGTTGCTAATTGTGGTGTCATCCTCTGTTCATCCAGCTTTGTGGGATTCAAAAGACATTCATACAAGATCTCTGTGTTACCCAGATGGTTCTACACTGCAATTCTGAAGCTTGGTACGGTGTACTCCACTGGCACCACTACTTCCTACTCGTACATCAACAAGAATGGGGTATGTCCCCTTGTCACCTTGCAGGTGTTGTGGTATGCCCATAGTATAGCGGGAAGTCTCTCCTCCCAATTCTCTTGCTCCATTCTGCATGACTTGTATATGATTGACACCAACACCTTATTTGTCCATTGGTTCGGGGGTAGTATGGGCTCAATAGATTATGGAATATCTTGAACTTTGTCGTCATTCTTCGAATGACATGATTTGACAAGTGTACTCATCGATTGCTTGTGATCTGGATGGGGATTTGTTCATAGAGAAATCGTGCTCTACTAGCTGCGGTGTTGTCCTGATAGTGCCCTTGCCTCTGCTAAGGTATTTTGTCGCTACTATGATGCATCGACACCGATGCATACTACTCACTATCAGAGGCCCAATGAAGTTGAGACCGCATCTCGAACAACTTCTGTGGCTACAAAGGGAATAGGGGAATGCAATCCCTTTTTAGTGGCTACCGACCCTCTGGTATGTGTTGCATCCGAGTACCCACTCTCGGGCATCTGTGTGTAGGGTCGGCCACCACAATCCTGCTAGTAGCACTTTTTGTGTGGTGGGCTCTGGTCCCATGCGCCCTCCAGCTAACCCTTCATGCAACTACTCTAACACTCCTGAAATCTCCTCTTGCATCGCACATCTCTGTACAACCTGATTTGGCCCCATCTTATATAACCCATTGATTAGTTGAAAGGTCTTACTTTTCAAGATCAACTTCCTTCGTTTGCTTGGCCGCCGCATGTCCCTCGAAAATGTGGAGGTAGATAGGTAAAAGCCGATGCTTTCATACCAGGGTGGCAACATAGCGATTTGAAATGGGTGGGCATCAAGGAAATCTTCTGCAATGGCCTTCCCCTAAATTTTTTGTTTTCCCAATGTGAAGGTGTTTGCTTGTCAAATGGAAATAAGTTTTTGCATGTGTTTGACAGTGGTTTCATTCATTATAATGCCATTGACATTTGCATTCACAAAAAAAGCTCTACATATCTTTAAAATTGTAAATTGAAAGAACTAAACATTCAACCATTTTTAAAGACCATAAATACCTTAATTAATGCCTCCTAGAAAAATACAGTTGTGATTACAATGTTTGGCTTGCATAAACAGCTACAGCAGCAATCCCTTAATGAACTATAAGAAGCTTCTTTAATTTTGCACACAGCAGCAAATTACAGAACGAACTTTCAACCATGAAGTTATTTCTTCCAAGTACAACGAGGTAGGATATATGTCGTTTGTTCAGTGCTGTAGCTTCCTTGACAAGAAGAGTCAATGGAAATCTGATACAGACAACCCAGGTTTCAGCAGCACATGCCCAGATTTCTTGGATGCAAAGGTAAGCTACCAACAACACTCAGAATTCGGAAAAATGCATTATTAATTAGTTCCAATCACCCAAAGTTTGCACAAGCAGAGAATCATGCTGGTGTAACCAATTTTTTCTAGTTAGATTTGCTCAAATGGACCCCCAAAAATTGAAACCTGTAAGGGCGATTTCCTCTTAGAAAATAAATGCTGCTCTAAATACACATCATGACTGCTCAGATCTGAATCCTTGTGTCAGGAAACCATTTAAAATCAATTCTCATGTTCATATCTGCCAATGAATGCCCTAGTCGACCTTTTTCATCTTCCCAAAACACTATCCAACTGAAAACGCAAGGAAATAAGCTTCAACAGAAAAGTAATTCATCAATGGTCACACATACTGTCAATCCCTTGAGCACACAAAATCCAAAACATAAAAAAAACAACCAGCACTCAGTGAAACCGAAAAATCTTCATCATTCGCTGACAATATAAAACCCTAAAATGCTGAAATCTGCTCAAAACGCTATCAATGATAACCAAATATGAAGCAATCGTCCCATTATCCCGGTGAGATCTTTCACCCACGAAGACCATACATTCTTAACGCTCAGAAAATCTGCAAAATGCATTCCTTCGTATTTCTTCTTCCCATATCCGTCCATAAAATGAAGACTTCTCTCTTTTATTTCCTTCCATTCTCATCTTGCATAGGGCAAAAATAAATTAAATTTTTGGTGCCCCCACTATTCCACGCACCTTAGGATAAAATATCAAATTAAATCCTTATTACTCCCAATAACACATGTCCAAAACATTAGGACTTGAGATTGTCTTTAAAAAATTTCACTATTCAATTATTTGGGCCCAAAGACAAAGTTAAATTAAATAATTAATTAAATGCACAATTGGAAATATGAGAGTTTTATTCTATTTTGGATTTATTAATTAATATTACCAAATTCCCGTATCCATGCGCATTAGCCTACGCGGAACTATAATAGGCTAACATCCTCCAAATACTAAGGTCTAGAGAGGAGACATTACATCTTCATTCACCCCTTCTAGAGACTCCCCAGACTTGAACCTTGAGAGTTGGTCTGCTATGACGTGGATCTTTCTAGGCCATACCACGATGTTGATGAACTCCTTCAATAGGAGTAACCACCTACTCACCCTTCCTTGGATGATTGGTTTGTTTACTAGGTACATCAGTGCCTCGTGGTCTACATAGAAGGGGAATGGTGTCACCAATAGGTAATGCCAAAACTTCCCTCTCTATTGTGCTATAGTTTTGTTTGGCTTTGAAAAGTAGTTGGTGGGTGGAAAAAATGAGGTTGTCCAGCCCTTCCATGGCTACTTGTGCCAAAGAATGGTGTAGTTGGAAGCGTCCACATGTACGTGAAACTCCTTGTCCTAGTCAGGGTATGCCAAGATGGGTGCAATTATTGACCTAGACTTAAGTTCCCTGAACGCTTCCTCTTGCTTTGCTCCTCACACGAACGGTTAACCCTTCCTTGTCAGTTTCTCCAATGAATATGAAATTTGTGGGCTCTTAATGAACCTCTAGTAATAGTCCATGTGTTCGAGGAAGGATTTCAAACCTGTCACATCCTTCAAACTCTCCATCTTTATAATGACCCCTACCTTGTCGAGGTTCGTCTTTAGTCCCTCCTTACAGACTATATGACCAAGCAATTTGCCTTGTGGTACCATGAACTGACATTTCTTTGGGTTGAGGGCCAACTGTGCGCTTTTGCACCTCTCCATACATTCCCTTAGTGCAGTGAGGTGGGTCTCCTGTCCGCTTTAGATAGACCAATCATCAAAAATAAGCCTTGAAGTTGGTCATCGACATCTTGTCAAAGATGTGCAATATTATCCTCTGGAAGGTGGCTGGGGCATTGCACAAACCGAATGGCATTTGTGTATGCATAAACTCCATCCTCCACCACAAACATGGTCTTTAGTTGGTCTTCCTCAGCAATGCTGATCTAGTTGTACCCAGAAAACCTCTCCATAAATGAGTACATCTCATGACCTACCACCTCCTCCAACATGGTGTCAGTGAATGGGATTGGGAAGGGATCCTTGATCGTGATTGCGTGGAGACACTTGAAGTCCACATAGATCCAAATTTGATTTGACTCCTTTTTCAGCGAGATGATAATTGGCGAGACCCCCTCACTTGTCTCCACTTTGAAGATGATGCCTGCTTCAACATTTTCTCTATCTCCTCATGTACCTTGGTAGCGTAGTTCTTGATCATCTAGTACGACCTTTTTTTGTACAGTTTGTGCACCTGGTACGAGAGGGATCCTGTGTATGCACAATTTTTGGGGTATCCCTTTTAGATCTTTGTACATCCTGGCAAAGGTATCTTTGTACTTCGGGAATATTTTAAATGCTATTTCCATGAGTATGGGATTCTAGTTATCCCACGCCATGATCATCTTCAGGTCGTCCTCTTCCCCCAAGTTCATCTTCGTTATGCTTGGTTCTTTGTACTTGATCACCTTATCCCTCTCGAACTAATGGGCCCGTGAATCATGCACTCTCGCCACTCCCTCTCTGTATTCCTCGTACTCTGGAGGGAAGGAGGCCTTCTTTGTACCGGTTTCTTCAATCTCCCCGATTTGCAACATGTTGGACTCAGGGTGGAAGACCTCATACTCCTCCGTCGGCCAATGGAAACAAACCGTTGAGAGAGCTTGTCTCATCCTTTGAGCAACTTCCAAGTTCCAAGACTCCATCATTGGGTTCCATTATCCTTCCTCCATCTCGAACTCTCCGCCTGCGGACTCTGAGTCTGATGCTGACTCTTGGCTCATTGCTTGGCTTTGCAAGTCAATGACGTACTTCCTCCTATCACTCTCAATGGTCAGTGTATTCTTCTAATTGTGATTTTCTTTCATTGTGATCAACCAACCCCTTTCGAGGAGGACATTGTATGTCTTCTTTTCTATCGGGGTGACGACAAAGTCCAATAAGAAACGTTGAGTGCCAATGGTGACCTTTTGTGTCATAAACGTCCCAAGTGGTTTTATGCCGTTTTGGTTGGCACTTATCAGATGGAAGGTTGGTGGCTAGGGTGTTGGTTTACCGAGCACCTTCCATGTGTCCTCCGGTAGTACATTCACGCTTAAGCCTCTGTCAACAATGGTGGTTGTCAACTTCCGTCCCATTATCTCCATCTCGACGATGATCAACTTCCTTCCAATGACCATTGTCAGCAACATCGGGTCAGTGGCCAGACTGTCTGTCAGCTTCTCCATCGACTTGCCATGCTCTTGGCCAACTGTGTTCTTACCGACTACATTGGTAATGACCATCTTCAGTCGTGGCAAGGTTTGCAGAAAGTCAGATACTCGTACGGGTATGGTAGCAAGCAACATCTGTCTCATGATAGTTTTCTTCGACTCTGATTGCAGTGGATCATTGGTGGACTTCTTAGTTTGGAGATTGGTGATTGCCAGTATTTCCTCATCTAGGTCCTTTATGTTTAACATGTTCAATTTCGTCTGTTTTGGGCTGTCAGTGTCTTCATGGTTCCCATGACCACACCACTTGCACAACAAATTCTCGTTGTTCTTCTCTCTCTGATAGTCCCACGCAAGTGACCCCACTCGTTACACCTTCGACATTGAATCCTGGGTCTACTCGTCGCGCCGTATTGGATCCTGCTTCTGGGCATATTGTTGTTACTATTGTTGCTATTGTGGTTATTCCCGTGGCAGTTGTCATGGTGTCCATTCGGCAAGACATCGAAGTTGGCAGGTGGTCTTGGCGGTGTGGTTGGTGAGGTACCTTGTTCCCCTTGGGCGAAGAGCACTTGTAAGCTCCTTCAAGTCATATAGGCATTCTTAAATGGAATGTCCCAATACCTAACAAATGTCACAAAATGATATTTTTGGGCAAGTGACCTTCATACGACCTTCAACTTTTCTAGTTAGTGTGCCACAAATCTTTACCCTCCTTGGCACTTTCCTTGTCCACCTTCAGCTTCAACATCTGCAACATGTGCCTTCATAGGGCCTGTACAGTCTTGGATCCTCCGTCACTGCTCTTATCCATATTGTTGTCATCGCTCACCTTCTTTCCCCTCGATATATTACTCTTGCTCTCAATGTCCATCCCTTGATTGTTGGCGTCAACGTGCGAGGATGGGGGCACCACTTCCATCTTTTTGCGAAATGAGGGAATCAACCCCTCAACGAACAACCTCTTCTTCAACACATCACTTCGACGATTCTCCAACGTGTCGAACAATTCCCTAAGCCTACGATTGGAAACTTGTACATTCTCTCTTCCCTTGCTTCATGTTATAAATTTCTACAACAATTTCATTGTCATCTTTTAGTGATTTAAACTCTTTCTAAAATGCCTTTTTGAGGTCGGCCCATGTTGACTTGCTTTTGTCTGGTAGGTCTATATACCAGTCGATGGCAATTCCCCATACTGTGGCAAGAAATGTCTTCAACCAGTACTCCTCGTCATCTTGTCCACTCACGTCCCATATGGTTATGTAGGTTTTGCAATGGCGTACAGGATTGTTCGATTTGTCCCTTGTGAATTAGGGTAGTTTTTGCCTCTCTAGGGTGTTGTAATGTCCCCATTATTAAATAAATAAAATAAACTTGTATTTGGGTTCCGATCGATTTAGCTTATCCCGAACCCATCTTTTATTTTAGCATAGGTGTTAATGTGCTGTGTCGGTTTTATTTGTACATCTTGGGAGTTTGTCCGACTGGTGTGTAGGATGTATTTCTCAAGTTGAGTTTTGATATTTTATTGTAATTGCGAATTCCTGTTGGAATTCTGTGGTCTGCCATTTCAGAGGTGAAAGACCCTCCCTAGTTGGTATTTGCAGTTTCGTTGGGAGCCAGCCAGCAGCCGTACGACCTCCAGCCAGCAACCGTACAACCTCCAACCAACAACTGTACGGTCTCCAGCCAACAACTGTACGACCTCCAGCCAACAATTGTACGGCCTCCAGCCAGCAACCGTACGACCTCATAACCTCCACCGTACGGTCACATTTCAGCTACCCTACGAACCTTCTGCCAACTGTACGGCCTGCAGTCTCTGCTCGCAAGAGTCAGGAGCTTCGATTCTGTGTGCCAGGAGCTCAGAACATTACAGTGGTATCAGAGCTGGTGATTCTGCTAGCTTGTGGGTTTGAATTCAAGTATATACTAGGAGAAGGAACAAATATCATTCGGCTGATATAATGGAAGATCAATAGGATCCTGCCGCTCAAGTCATGGCATTGCTAAGAGAGCTCTCCAGAAACCAAATGCAGATCAATGACACTCAGCAACTCATGGAGGAGACATTACGAAAACTGGTTGAAGGCAAAGCATCCACAGAGCAAAATGTGCAAAGTGACAATTTTGTTGCAAGTAGGGAAAACCCCAAACCAACACGCTCTCGACCATCGATGCCCACCTTCCCCCCTCAAATGGAAGCACAACACAGAGAACCACCTACATTCCAAGATATGCAAGATCAACTTCGGGAGGACTGGAGGAATGCAAATCTGGAAGGGGATATAACCTACAAGGATTATGTAGATCTGAAAATGAGATATTCAGGCTGCAACAATCGGGGTGGCTACTATAACGACAACCTTAGGAGAAAGATTGGTAAAGTTAATTTATCAACTTTTGATGGTTTTGGTTCCACCATAGCTAGGGCCTGGGTGCAGAAGGCCGACACCTATTTCCAGCTCAACCCTATGCCAGAGGACGAAGCCATAAAATTTGTTGCCCTACATCTGGAAGGGTTAGCTCACGAATGGTGGCATCATGGCATGGTCACTCTGGGCCATGATCAGATAACCTCCTATGCTAATTTCACTGAGAGATTAATGGATCGTTTTGATGGAAGAGATCCAGAGCTTAATTTCAAAGATTTGGCTTAGTTGAAACAAACGGGTACAGTGGATAGTTTCATTACAGAATTTCAAAGATTATCAGTCCTGGTAACTGATATTTCGGAGAGACAATTGGTCGTGCTATTCATGGATGGGTTGGCAAAACCTTTGAGAGGATGGGTGAAGGGGTTCAATCCCATCACACTCACAGAGGCAATCAAGAAGGCACGCGACATGTCAACATCTTCCTCCTCCAGGAATTATGCATAGTACAAACCACCCCTTATTCCCAAAGAAAAGGACAACAGACCTTCGCCAAAGCGACCTCTACTGGATGAGGCTACCCGATGGCAGCTCAAAAGGAGGAAGCTATGCTTCAATTGTAGGGAACCATGGGAACCTGGACATCATTGCTTAGCAAGGGAAAAATCCACTATATTGAAGTAATGTCAGATGATGAAGAGGAAGCATATGCACCAGAAGTTGAGGAAGATGAACAACCAGCTGCCCGAGAAGCTAACCTAAACCGTGCGGAAAGAATTACCACATTGTTGAAAAGAGGCGGGTCCATTGCGGCTTTAGATGGAACCCCGAGATGCACTATTTTCCGGGTACGAGGTACTCTCCAGGGACAGAGGGTTGTGGTCATGCTAGACAGTGGGGCTACCCTCAACTTCATCAACTCCTCACTAGTCAAACGAAGGGGTTTACAAACAGAGGCACACTAAGGATTCGGCGTCAAGGTGGCAGGAGGAAGCATTTTGTCTTGCATCCATCTGGTCCCACAGCTGAGCATTTCTATGGGTAACCACACAATGACAGATGACTTCTTCGTAGTTGATTTGGACGACATGGAAGTCATCCTCGACATCCAGTGGATGAATACACACAGCGTTTCAAACGGATGGGATTTTCATTCGAGGTGGATGGTAAGAAAGTTGTTCTGAGGGGAATGTCGAATGGAGGACGAGCGAAATTTCTGCTCGACGGATGGAGGCCATCCTCAGGCACGACGATATGGTCTAGGCCGCACAGTGTTTTATCTCATCAGAACCAGTACATGGACAGCCTACCTTCTATCAGGATGAGGAACTTCAAAATGTGTTGGAGAAGCATCAATTATTTTTTGCTGACATACCACCAGGCGTACCACCACACCATGGGTTTGAACACACTATCGAGATGGAGGATGGTGCCCAACCTGTCATCACCACACCGTACCGCCATCCTAAAAGGTTTAAGGATGAAATTAAAACAACAATACGGGAGCTTCTAGACAAGGGATGGATCAGGCCCAGTTCCAGCCCTTTTGCATCATCCGTCGTACTGGTCAAGAAGAAGGACGGAACTCTGAGGATGTGTGTGGACTACTGTGCATTAAATAAGAAAACCATCAAGAATAGGTACCCTATTCCCAGGATCGACGAGCTGTTGGATGAACTGCATGGTGCAGTCTATTTTTCAAAAATAGATCTCGAATCTAGGTATCATCAGATCCGTATGAGAGGTAAAGATGTGGAGAAAACAACCTTTCGTTGCCACTGGGCATTACGAGTTCCTGGTCGTGCCATTTGGATTGGCCAATGCTCCCGCCACATTCCTATCCTGTATGAATCACATCTTCAGCAAGCAACTGCGTAAGTTTCTATTGGTATTTTTTGATGACATACTCATATACAGTAAGACATGGGAGGAACATTTGAAGCATTTGGATGAAATACTGGAGATTATGGAATCATAGTCCTTGTATGCCAAAAGGTCAAAATGTGAGTTTGGGATGACAAAGATATTGTACCTCGGACACATTGTCAGTGGGCGAGGGGTTCAAGTGCATCAGGAAAAGATTCAAGCCATTCTGGATTGGCCGCCACCAAAGACTCTCTCAGACCTGCGCAGATTCTTCGGGTTGTGCAGTTATTATAGGCGGTTCGTGAAGGGATTCTCACAGCTCAGTGCACCATTGACGGACCTAACAAAGAAAGGATCATTCCAATGGAGCGAACAGGCACAACAAACTTTTGAAAGGCTCAAAGAAGTCATGATCTCTTGCCCGGTGCTGGCACTTCCTGATTTCATCCGGCCCATCATTTTGGAGTGTGATGCCTTCGGAGAGGGTATTGGGGCCGTGTTGATGCAGGACCGTCACCCGATTGCATTTGAGAATCAGAAGCTTTCGGGAGCCGAGAAATTGTATTCCATCTACGACAAGGAGATGCTCGCCATCATGCATGCCTTGACAAAATTTTGACAGTACCTCATCGGAGCCAAGTTCATCGTGCATACAGATCATAACAGCCTCCGACACTTCCTGGAACAGCGGGAACTTAATGAACAACAACAAAAGTGGGTAAGTAAAGTACAGGCTTTTGATTTTGACATTGAATATATAAAGGGAAAAAATAATGTGGTGGCTGACACCTTGTCGAGACGACCAACGATATGCTCTTTATCTCAAATCTCAACTGATTGGAGAGCACACTTGCTGGTTGAGTATTCCAAGAATACTTTTGCATGTCAGATGTTGGATGGCGAAGGACAAGATGACAGATACAAGGTGGTTGATGTTATTATATACTACAAAGGCAGAATATACTTGGTACCCGAATCCAAATTGAAGGCAAAAATTCTGAAGGAGATACACGACTCACCTCTGGCCGGACATCAGGGATATTTGAAGACTTACAGGAAGATCAGGGAAAGGTTCTCCTGGAAGGGCTTAAAGAATAATGTCCTCCGATATGTCCGGGAATGTCCTACCTGTCAGCAGAACAAATCAGAACCTACTATGCCAGCAGGTCTACTTCAGCCACTGCCGATTCCTGAGCAGAAATGGACTAGCATTTCAATGGATTTCATTACTGGGCTTCCGAAGGTGAAAGGAAGAGATTGCATCTTTGTGGTGGTTGATAGATTGAACAAGTGTGCACACTTCTTTGCTATTTCAAGGGAATACCAAGCAACACAGGTGGCAGACTTGTTCTTCCGGGAGGTGTTCCGCTTGCATGGACTCCCTCAGAACATAGTGAGCGACCGAGACACTCGTTTTCTCAGTACTTTCTGGAAAGAACTATTTCGACTGGCAAGAACAGAGTTGTCACCCAGCACAAGCTACCACCCGCAGACTGACGGACATACAAAGATCGTGAACAAGTGGCTGGAAGGATATCTCAGAAACTATGTGTCCTGTTGGTTAAATATTTTGCAAGTCACTAAGACTACAACTTGCAAAACGTGTGTTTTAGGCAGCAGTATGTGAGATTTCTCTCTCCTCTCAGCAATAGGGGAGGCTCCCTTCTTACCGCAGGTGGCTTCAAGTAGAACTGAACTATAACACATACAGTTCACCTTGCAACAGTAATACCGGTGACTCGATGATTGACGTAAGAACAATCAAACAAGACAGCGGCTGATTTATCTAAAGACGAGGTGATACAATGAGCTCAAAGTCTTCTGTCGTCACCTTGAATCAGTAATCTAACCTATTACCCAATACTGAAGCTCAAAGTCTTCAGTCCTTGGAGTATATCAGCCACTAATTTCTATAGTAATCCCGATTACCTGAAGCACAAAGTCTTCAGAAAACTTGAATTAAAGATGCTCAAATGATTTAAACAAAGAAACTATTTTGATTTGAATAAGGATCAACAAGTGCAACATAAGAATACATTTATTGATTTTCAAAATGACAACACAAAGTCTGTCAATCTTTCTTCCTTTATTCAAACGCT
>MU228393.1:2162449-2181544 GCA_018584345.1 Thuja plicata | reverse complement strand
ACATTTGTTATTGGGTCAACTTGAATTGATTTGCCATTATCAATTTCCTTTCAGAATTCATTGATTTTCTTTCAAGCATTCATCAATCTGATTTTCCTTCATGCCTAGGGCGGAAATTTTTGGATATCGATATTAGCAATCTTGACAATGGGCGGATTTCGCCCAATGTCGGGAGTATTTTTAATTTTCTCATGACTTTCAAACTGCCTTTCTCGCTCGATCAAGTTCATTTTATGGTTCATCAACATAGTTTTTTGCAGTGATTTGTATTTGGAGTTTATTTCAACTTGATCTCAATCACTTTTGTTCAACAAAATCGATCCTTTTCCATCAAAATTCATCAACCTTGCCTCCAAACTTTGATTTTTCATCATTCTAGTCTGATTAGAGGTGAAAACCCATAATCAATATACCACAAAATAAGATCTAATCTGAATGAATATTTAATATCTTGAATAAATGGTAAGGCACAAAGTCCCTTACCAAATACTCACTAAATTCTATTAAATTGCTTAACACTGAAGCTCAATGTCTTTCATTCTTAAGTATTTGAAGCCACTATCAACTATTTCAATTTTCCCTTCTGCAAAACAAAGTCTCCAAAAACTCAAATTGAACACTCAAAAGATTGTGAAAGATAAAGCACATGATGAATCAAAGATAGATTAACTCATGCAAAATAAGAATACACAACTCAATCTCAAGTCTCACAACACAAAGTTTGGGAAAGCTTGCTCTTCTATTCACTTTAGAAATTTTGTATAATGAAACACAAAGTTTTCACTTCACAAACAATTTCTGCATAGCGTTCTTGCTTAAAACAAAAGATCATATTTACAATGAAGCCCCTCCTTTATATAGGCAAGGAGAGGGAGAAAAAGATGGAGAAAGAAGGGGAAACCCAGACAACTTTGACTATTTCCTTAACTAACTTTGACTTATTCAAATTGCAGGTCCCAACTAGACTTGCAATTGGGATTACATGCCATCACTAGGACAAGTGAAAGTCCCCCTGTAATTACAATCTTGCTTTCTAACTACATGTAATCTTTCAACAAAACTACCCCTATCTAGAAAGCATAGAAAAATGATTAAGTGTTCGTGACACTTATGGATCATCCTGAGAGGTCATTAAGGAAAGCCTCGAACTTGCTAATGGACTCATGCACAACTCTGGGGTCTGGTGCATCCGTATGTTGTGCAACGACAGTCGCTTTGAGGATTGTACTTGCACTCCTAGAAACTACCTTGCTGCATACTTGAAGATGATCTAATGAAACCTTGTAGCTTGTTAATTTACTCATGGAACTGAGACCAAAGTCATCTGCCTCAAGCTCTAGGCGAATTACTTTTGCGAGCTCGGATATGACAACATCCCCTAAAATCAGCTCATTGTTCTCAGCTACTATTTGGCATGCCAACTCTCTAAAACCATCACTGATCATGTTCTCACAGCTACCTGCACCTCTATCACTAGTCCTTCAATGACCTGTCCTTTGTTGACCATCAACTCTAGGTTTTTCTAATACATCTCCTGAGAGGAAATGACTTTGTATTCACCTAATGCGTCTAAGTCAACGTTGTTGTCGGGAAACATGGGTAGTTAGATAGTTGACATAATCGAGGGATAGACAGTTACACGGGTGTGACGGTTCGACTCGCACCTCCTCGGTCCTTATATGTATGGACTCTCTTGATAGAAGAGATATCCTGTTGTTGGCATATTATTGTACATGGTAATCAATGAAGTAATGGAAGACTGTTAAGTTCTCTCTACATTTTGTTATATGCTTTGGTTTCCTGTTTGTATGCAACAGTTCTAGTTTACCCTGCGGGGCAAACATTTTGTGCCGTTGCAAATCCTTCTCCAAATGCTCAAGTCCTCCAAAACTTTCAAGTCTTGCTTTAATGATGTGAGGACTTTATTCAACTTGGTAACAGTGTCCCCGACATGCCTTAACACCCTGGATGCATCCTTGGTTACCTGCATACTTTGTGATTCCATCTGACTACCCCAGTCGTCTACTGCCTTGACTTTACGCCCAACCTGCTCTGTATACCGGATTGACTCCTCTAGAAGACAAGAAGCAATGGGATCAACTTGTTGTGAAGAATTAGCTATTTTCTGAATTGTCTCAAGCAAGCGAGCATTTTCCTCTTTGAGCTGATTCTTCTTTACCCATGGTTGATCATTCTTCTTGGAAAGCAATGCTACTGCATCTTACGCATCCTGTTGGCAACCAACCCGCGTTTTCTTACGAAGTTCCACTTTTGTGAACCTGTAGTAAGAAGCCTAAAGTTCGTCCTACAGTTTATCTACCAAAGGTTCCGCAATTTCAGCAAACTTAACTTTATTTTGATCAACCATGACTTTGAAACTTTTTTCACTTTCTTGCTCTTTAGAGGCTTTCCCTTGTTAAGTTGCTTGAAGTCGAATTCCTCCAGAGGAGCTTCCTACTTCTTTCTCTTCTGAGTGATTGAGTTAAGCCACAGAGGTAAGGGAAAAGAATCACCCTGAGAAGTGGTAGCCATAGTAGACACTAATCCTGATTGTACAACCATGGTGACACTAGAGAGCACCGACCGTGGGAATAGTAGTGGGGTGGCTGAAATCACCTCCACCTTGTCATCATCCTCTCCCTTCGAAGCACTCTCCTCAGATGTCTCCTATCGACCGCTGTCGGTGTCTCCGTGTTCCCCACTCACATCCAACTCCTGTCAGGCTTGTTTCGAGCCGACAACTACCTTCTATCCACTCGGCGTGTCGAGATGGCGCCATCTCATGATGGGAGGCTCGCCTGGAGCCAAAGGGCCCACCTTCACCTCCTGCGCTAGTATGTCCGCGGGAATCTGTCTAATGACCGCGTCCAATAATAACCTGATTGCATAGTGTGGCATATAGAAGGTACGGTGCTGAAGTGTCATGAAGGCATACATCCGCTCAACGAGTACTGCCCCCCAATCAGACATTCGACTGCCGAGTAAATGGTTCATGAGAGTGACCTGCTGGAAGGATATGTCAGATGCACGACTTGACCCCGTAAGGCGACTCTTCACCACGTCCATTAGACACCTCCATTGTCCCTCTCTGATGAAGGTCTTCTTGAGATCATCTCTGCAAACCAACCTTATGTAAAAATCTTTATTTTCCAAAGCCATTATTTGTGGCTTCATCTCTACCCTAACCCCTTTTGCTGGCAGCCCAAATACTCTCCGAAACTCTGCCGCTGTAAATGAAACCATCACCACATGATTGAGGTAGGAAAGAGTGCTCTCCTTTGAGAAGCTATCAAAAGACTATCATTGCCCGCAACAGGCCTTTGAAGTCTTTAATGCAGAAAATAGGCATTTGGATAACCCAGTTTTCCTGCGCCTTTGTGAGGTTCTCCTTAACCAGCCGGTTATCCGGAGTATCACCACTCTTCGTCCACCATCTTTGGCACTCCAAGCTATTCAATCCCTCGAAGGTGATTGTCTGCGTTGTAATGGAGTCCCTCTGAGATCCGGCAGCCGCCATTGGTGGCCTCTTGACTTTTAATTTCTTCCCTGTACTTGCACCTACAACTCTCACACCAGAAGGTAGAGTATGCACGTTCCTATCCATGCTTGGATTGCTACCTGTGGCTGCTTCTAACCTTTTCCTCCAGGTTCTTTTCCCTGCTGAGTCCATAACGGTTCATTATTGTCGTAGTGCAAAACAAATAACTAACTCTGAATCGCTAACTGCCTGGCTTCCGTACGAAAATCTGCACTCTTCCCGTGATCAATACTCCAATTCGCCGCACAAGAATGACTCCATGCGTAGCCGTATGGGCAACATAATGCCGGGGCTTTTTTTTCATCTCCTGTCCTTACGGCTGTACGACTTTCATAAACTCAACATGTTTGTGGTCTCTAATTCGTATTGCTGTACGGTCCACGACCAGTATAAAACCCTTTGTGTTTTTGTTCCTCGCTCTTCCCGTCCGTACGACTGTACGACCCCGCACTAGCTCTCGTTTTTGTTTACCGTATGACTTTAACAGTTGAGTAAAAGGAATTCCACATGGTTCGATCTCCTCGTAGCCGTACTACCGTACGGTTCTCATAAGCCCCTCCTGTTGGCTTTCGTCCGTACTGTTGTACGACGTACGACCTTTCGATACAGAGCCTTGCGTTTCTTTCTTGCAGCGCTCGTCCGTACGGTTGTACGGGTCCAAAAACACAATTTGTTTTTTTTTCCTCTTGTACGGCTTTTAAAGAGATGTTGCATTTTTAATATGCTTTTCTCTTGCTGTACTGTGTCGTGGGCCCGTACAGTCTGTTGTCGTACGACGCTTTTATCTTCCTGGGGTCCTCTTCCGTACGACCTCAAGCCGTGTGGCACCGTACGGGCACTTTTTTTTTTGTTTGGTAATTTTTTTTTTAATTTTTATTTTTTTGGCCTTAGTGGCTGGTTGGGCCCTCCGATGGGTCGTCGCGTTGTTGCCGCTCGTGATATGGCTTTAGTTTGGACCCGTTGATTGTGTCCGGGACTTCCTTGCCATTGAGCGTCCATCGCCAACTTGTTGGACTCGGTACGGTCGCCACCACTTAACCTTGAACTTGCCGGGCTTAATCTCGTTCTTACCAATATACTTTAATACCAGTTGGCCCGGGGTGAACTGAACGCATTTAGGTGTTTGTCATGCCAAGCCTTCCGCCGCAGTTGTGCCACCTCCGTTGTCCACTGTGCCATCAATCTACGCTTATCTAGCTTGTTCAGGTTGTATAATTGTTCTCGGAGGCTTTCCATATCCCCCAGCCTATTCTCCACGACTATTCGCAAGCTCGCCACCATGAACTCGACGGGTACAACTGCCTCTTGCCCGTACATCAACTGGAAGGGCGTCTGTCCTGTGGTGACCTTGTAGGTTGCTCGGTAAGCCCATAATACTGAGGGTAGCTCTTCTTCCCAGTCCTCTTGCTCTACCCCACATGACTTATAAATTATTGAGACTATTATCTTGTTGGTGGCCTTGGCCTGCCCATTGGCCCGAGGGTAATAAGGACTAGACAGGGAGTGAAAATTTTTGAATTTTGTTGTCAACAGTCGGATGACATGGTTGACGAAGTGACCTCTGTCACTAGTTAACTGAACTGGGATTCTGTACCGTGTCATGATTTTCTCATAAATGAACCTGGCCGTGCTCAAGGCCGAGTTGTCCGGCAAGGCATGTGCTTCGGCCCACTTGGTCATGTATTCCGTGGCTACCACGATGTATCGGCATCTCCGAGCCTTACTTACCTTCAGGGATTCGATGAAATCCAAGCCCCACCATTCGAAGAGTTCCTGTGCTTGGGAGGGTTGCAAAGGCATGAAGTATCGTTTTAATGGCTTCCCGACCCTTTGACAGGTGTCGCATCCTACCACCCACTCTCGAGCATCGTTGTGTAGCGTGGGCCACCACAATCCTGCCAACAACACCTTCCGTGCTGTTGTGTCGGTTCCCATGTGCCCGCCTGTTGGGCCTTCGTGTGCCTCCCATAGCACGCTTTGAATCTCTTCCTCCAGAACACACCTTCAGAGTACTTGGTCCGGTCCCATTTTATACAGTAATCTATTTATAAGTGGAAATGTTCTTCTTCTCAACACCAGTTTCCTTTGTTCACCGAGCGACATCTCCCTGGGGAACTGTCACGTCGAGAGGTACTCGCCAATGCTCATGTACCATGCTAGGAGAATGGCGATGTGAAACAGATGTGCATTGGGAAAGTCGTCATTAACCCCTTCCGGCGGTTCTCCAGATTTGAGTCGAGAGAGGTGGTTAGCGATCACATGGCTTTTTTTTGGTCGCACAATGATTGTGAATGTGAATTCTTGTAACAATAATAGCCATCTGCTTATTCTTCCTTGAATGATCGGCTTATTGATGAGGTACACCAATGCTTGATGGTCCACATAAAATGTGAACGGTGTTCCGAGGAGGTCGTGTCTGAACTTCTGGACGACATATATCATACCGAGAGCCTCCCGCTCCGTGGTGCTGTAGTTTTTTTCGGCCTTTGACAACAATCTGCTGGCGAAATAGATCGGGTAATCGAGACCGTGGTCACCAGCCTGGGCAAGGGTTGCACCAATTGCAAAGTTAGAGGCATCCATGTGTACGTGAAACTCCTTATCCCACTTGGGATACACGAGAATCGGTGCCTCGCGCAACCTTGTTTCA
The DNA here is from genome assembly GCA_018584345.1 of Thuja plicata. NCBI lineage: Eukaryota > Viridiplantae > Streptophyta > Pinopsida > Cupressales > Cupressaceae > Thuja > Thuja plicata. The sequence goes on along the minus strand of MU228393.1, from coordinate 2,175,356 downwards.
ACTCCCCGAAAGCAGTGTCCTATTCCGTACCCCATACGTACGACTCTCCCTTCTGTGTCAACTTGTCGAGGGGGCAAGAGACTTGTGCGAAGTTCTTAATGAATCGCCTATATTAGCCGATGTGTCCTAAAAAGGACTTTACTCCTGTTACGTCTGTAGGGGCCTCCAGCTCCACTATTACTCGGACTTTGTCGGGATCAGTCTTTAACTTCGTTTTACAAACGATATGGCCCAGAAGCTTCCCTTGTGGAACCATGAATCGACATTTTTTCGGGTTGAGTGCCAACCTTGCTCGGCGGCACCTTTCCATGCATTCTTGCAATGCTGCCAGAGGTGTGTCCTCGTCGCTGAAGATAGACGAGTCGTCTAAGAAAGCTCAAAAGTTCCCCACAGACATCTTGTCGAAGATGTGGAGGATGATTCTTTGGAACGTTGCAGGTGCGTTGCACAGGCCGAAGGGCATTCGGTTATAAGCGTACACTCCGTCTTCGACCACGAATGTTGGTTTCAGTTTATCTTCTTCGGCGATGGAGATCTGGTTGTACCCAGAAAATCCATCCATGAATGAGTACATCTCGTGCCCCGCCACCTCTTCAAGGATTGTGTCTATGAACGAAATGGGGAAGGGGTCTTTTATGGTAACAACATTGAGGCATCGAAAATCGACACAGATCCTGATTTGGGTGGTATCCTTCTTTAGTGATATTACTATTGGGGATACCCACTCACTTGTCTGCAGTCTGAAGATGATACCTACCTCCAGCATCTTTTGAATTTCCTCTTCCACCCTCGCTGCATAGTTCTTGTTCATCTTGTATGGTCTCTACTGTACGCGTACGACTCCTGGTACCAAGGGAATGCGATGTACACACAACTCCGGTGGAACCCCCTTGAGGTACTTGTAGGTCCAGGCGAATACGTCCTTGTATACCATAAAGATTTTGAATGCTGCAGTCTTCAGCACTAGGTCCCAGTCATCCCGTACGAGAATATTGTGCGGGTTATCTTCATCCCCGAGGTTAGTGGTCTGTAGGGATGGTTCTTCATATTTCATGGGTTTCTTTGCGTCAAATTGGTGGGTTGGGCTATCATTGACGTGGGCTTCTCCTTTGTATTCCCCATATTCTGGTGGGAATACTTCTTTCTCTTCCTCCACCTGTAGCATATATGTATGAAAGAGCTCGTAGTCTTCCATTTGCCAATGGAAGAGCCCGTTCATCGAGCTTGTCTCGTCGTCAGAGCATTCTCCCAACTCTAGGACGCCCTGGTCGTTTGGCTCTATTCCACCTTCGTCTCGTCGGTCATGTTCTCCATCGGATTCTGGTTCTGAAGAGGATGCTATCTGCTCGCTCACCATTTGGGTACGGAGGTCAATGGCGAATTTCCGCCCTCCGCTTTCCATGGAGAGAGTGTTCCTCTTCGAGTTATGGTTGACCTACACCGTGACTAACCATCCCCTTCCTAAGATGGCATCATACCCTCTTTTCTTTAGCGGAATCACCACGAAGTCCAATATGAATGACTACGTTCCTATTGTTACTTGTTGGGCCATTAGTGTCCCTAGATGTTTGATCCCGTTCTGGTCTGCACCCAACAAATTGAAGGTAGGGGGCTATAGGGTAGGCTTTCCAAGTTTCTTCCATGTCTCCTCCGGGAGGACATTTACTCTAGGCCCGCCATCCACTATGGTGTCTGTCAGTATCACTCCAAGGATACCCATTTCTATGACCGCCGGGTGTCATCCATTATTTATTGCCAGTAACGTAGGATCTGTTGCTGACCCTCCAGGAATATTGATTGCGTAGTCTCCGCAGTCTCTGTTTGTACGATGGTGTCAGGACGTAGGGAGAAAGTATTTAGTACGGCTGCCCTCAACTGAGGTAGGGTCTGAAGGAGGTCTTGAAGTTTGATTGGTACCTCCATTTGCAACATCTGCCCAAGTATATTATCTTCGGCTTCTGTCCGTCCGGAGGTGCTAACCTGTTCACATGCATCCTTCATTGCTTTTCCAATCTCCTCACGAGCCTCTTGTAGTCATTGTTTCTCTGAACGAGGATCAGGGTACCCGACCTCTTTTGTTTGGCTTCGAGTGATAGCCAGGACTCTTTCTTCCTCAATGTGTAGGTAGTTCAGTCTAGGCTTTGGACAGTTGGCATCTTCATGACTGCCGAGGCCGCACCATCGGCACAACTTCTGGGGTGTGTCACCTTTCTCGCAGTCACAAGCAAAATGGCCCCACTGGCTGCATGCTCGACACTAGATCATCGGCCCTCCCTTTAGATCATATTATATCCGGCTCCTATTGCTATTATCATTATTTCCTCTTCCTCCGCGTCAGTTGTTTTTGTATCTGCTGGATGATGCGTTATTGTTTGTTTGTTGTGTCATGTTTACTGCCCCGGAGGTAGATGATTGTTCCTATTTAAAAAGTACTTGTGGGTCCCTCGTCTTCATGTTGTATGGGCATTCCTTGACGTAATGGCCCATGACTTGGCAAATATCGCAGAAGGATTTTCTAGGGCACGAGCCCTTCGTGTGCCCGTTCTCCTTACACTCCATACACCACCATTCCCCTTCATCGCCTCGTCCTGCGTTTCCCTTCATTGATTTGAACTCCTTCATCATTCGCTCCATATCTTTTTGTAGTACGGTGACTTTTTTCTTTGCTTCTCCGTCACTGCTGCTATCGTCCCCTGGAGTGTCGTCCTCATCCGACGAAGAGGACTGATTTTTCTTCTTTTTCGACGTCTTTTGTTCACTTTCTAGGTCCATCGCCCGGTTATTTGCATCGTCGTACGAGGTGGGGGGAACTATCTTCATTTTCCTCCCGAGGTTTGATTTCAGCCCTTCGACGAACCATCTCTTCTTCAAGTTGTCGGCTGGCTGAGTCTCCATCTTTCCGACAAGTTCTTTTAGTCGGCGGCCGTAGGCGCGCACGGTCTCATTTTTCCCTTGCTTCGTTCCATATATTTCAGAGACAATTTCATTGTCGTCTCACAGGAGCCTAAACTCCTTTTCCAATGCCTTCTCCCTCATAAGTCCCAGGTTGTCACCTTCGTTTTGTCGAGGTCGGAGTACCAACCAATGGCAGCTCCTCTCAATGTGGCCGGAAACTGCTTCACCCACTCATGCTGGTCAGCGACCCCGTTGGCTAACGAGATGGTTTCACAGGTACGGCAATGCCGTAGTGGATCCTCCTTACTGTCGCCATCAAATTTAGGTAATTTCTCTTTGTGCGTTGCCATAGGTGGTTTGGCTAGTTGCTGTGTCCACGGTGGATTTTGTGCTCCAGCACCGCCTGTGCCAACACTCGTCCCCGCACCCGCTTGATTAGTGTTTGTGGTATTGACCAATGGCACTTGTGCTTGTGTAAGTGTAATTGATGGTACCATACTATGTGGAGTTGTTGGCTCAAACGGAGGGTTCACCTGTGCGTCAATAGCACCTTAAGTTGTCCCGTATCCTCTTTGAGTTAGGTTCCCCGCACTAGGTGTACGGGTCAGACTCTCGAACTGGTCTCTTTCTTTCTGAACTAAGGCCTTTCTTCACCATGTTTCTTCAAGCAGCTCCTTCCTACTTCGCTCCCTTCGATGCTCGGGCGAAGTGAACGGCTCCTCGTTGGCCTGTGCACCTTCCGTACCACTTCCGAGGTCCCCTTCGGGCAACCCTCCGGCAAGTTGGTCTGTGGCAAGTTGCCTCAGCCTTCTTTGACATTCGATTTGTTGTGTGAAGATTAAAGCCTTCTGTTTGGCCTCACATTCATTCTCCGGTACCTTTTTATTCTTATCCTTATTTAAAAGATTGGGCATTAATTCGTGTAGTAAACCATCATATATTAAAATGAAACACTTTGTATTAATTCATGCTTCGTATACAAAGGATCTCAGTTGTCTGACATTATTACAAAAGTGTCATCTTTATTTTTTATTCTTTATTTCATGGTTCAGTGATTGCTTCGCCTTCGTTGGGTCCCATCACGTTCCTCTTCTTCATGACGATTATTCTCTTTGTAGCGACAGAGGATTTGCTGCCGTCATTGCTCCCTCTCAATTTCTTCCCTTCGGTTCCTCTATGCCAGAGATGTCTGCACCAATCAAGGAAGGTGCTCCAACAATCGATTGACCGCCCGACTTACTTCTAGAGCGTCCCACACGGCACCCTCGGGAACTTCTGCCTCCGTAGCCTCTCGCCTTACGTACGTCTCAATGGCCGCTCATAATAGGATCATGAAATCCGAGGTCAAAGTGTTTTCGCCCTCATACTGTTCACGCGTTCCATCCTCATTCGTGCTGGTGCCTACGTCGAGGGGTTGGCCCATTCTCACGCCATTAGTCACTTCCCAGATTTGACTAGCAACGGCGCCAAATGTTTGCCTCTCAGGGTAAACTTAGTTACTTGCAGAATTGAACACACAGAACATGACAGTAATAAAGCAAAGGATAATTCTCTTATTCATTCATTCAATTGATTACAATATGATATCTTTTGTGCATAACATGATGTGTTACCCGAAGGTAGTACAAGGATGTAAAGGACCAAAGGGACGCGACGGTTGGTAACCGTGCGCCAACTCCCTAGCCTCCGGTCACTAACTAATTCCCAACTGACAACATTAATTACATAATACCTGATAACAATGCTTATTGACCCAATTAATCCAAAACAAACATACAAGCTTAGATTCTTTCTAATATGGTATTTTCCCTAGCATGAAGATAACTTGAGCTTGAAGATTTTATTCCTTCATAGTTGTATCACCTCAACCAATAATTTTGGAGTAGTTGAGAAACGACAATCTTAAATACAAATACTGCCTAAAAGCATAACCACAGTACAAGTGACACGATTAAAATAATTAAATCGTTGAGTCACAATTTATGAGACTAGTTTTGAAACTTATTCCTCGTGGATACAATGACCACCAAACCTCTTCATTTCAAGTGCTGCTTTTTTATTTTAATTTCCTTGTACATAACTGGCTTTCATGTCAAATATAGGATCTATTCAAATCTAATTTGAAGATCACATCAATTTGCTTCCATTAATTGTCTATTGTCACCTTCAATTATATCCTTGCCATTCTTCAAAAATTGTGATCTCCTTTCCTTTCCATGGAATTAGTCATGCTCATTTGGAAAATTTACTATGATCTAATAATCTGTCTAATCCAAAYGATTCCAGAGGCCTTGCCTTTCCATGCWTTTATTTATTTGCAAAATCTACAATGAGATAAAGATACATTTGTTTGATTTAATTAAAAGTGGATGCCTCTTTTTATTTGAGAACATTARCCTTGAGATATCTGCTTACAATGCACAGGATAAATAATTGAAATTACAGATTTGAAATATTAAAATTTGATTTTAATCATTGACTAAGGTGCCTCTACAAAACACTAGGACCTACAAGCATCTTCTTCCATCTCTCGATGAAATTTATTCTAATATCTTACCTAAAAATAAAACATGTATAGAACATTCGCTTTTCTTCTTTTTTTGTTAAGACCATAATTTCAATGGTTCATTCTTTAATGAATTTTGTGGGAATTATGTTAAACCCTTATTTGGTTGCAGATGTAACTTGATTATTTTCTTAGTTGTATCCTCTAACATATTATTATTCTTTTTGACATGTATAAAATCATGGATATTTATCTGATTCTCATTAAATTTTAATAACATGCATTGTACAGGGAAGCACAATTGTTAGGTTGGATCATGAATTATTGCGTAGAGTTAAATTTGTTGTGGAATTCAAGATGCCAAATGCTATCATGCGGTCCCAAATGTGGAAGAAAATGATTCCTAAAGAGGTAATGCTCTTGGTTATATCATGTACCTATTGGAAATATATGCTGATTATATTTTCAATACCTACTTAGGCCTTTGATGTGCACCAATTATTCTCATATTCAATTGGGATCACCCTTGCTCAAACCTTCCATTGTATGTTGAAATTCATATTAAGGAAAATAATGTATAATATTCCTGCACCTTATTACAAAGTTTTATTTGGAAAAGAAATGTAAGATTAGAATGTAGGTGTAACTCCATATTTAGTAGTGGCCAGAAACAATTACTTTGAAGGGCCCGTTTGGGTACTGGAATACCATATCCCTGATATGGTCAATTCAGGAAGATGCTGCAAATTTAGGAAGATGCTTATCCTCAAAATGAAATTCGGAATATGGGCCGACCCGTTTGGTTCACCCGGAAGATGAATGAGAAGATGCATAAGGAATTTTAACTCTTTATTTTTTAATTTCTTTGAATATGGTGTGTATATATATACACATGCACACATGTGCATATATACATACATACATGTGTGTATATACACACATGTATACACATATACACACGTGTGTGTATACACACACATACACACATATACACACATTTGTGTACATATACACGTGTGTATATACACATACAAGTGTGTATCCATGTATACACATATACATACATGTGTATATATACACACATACACACGTGTGTATACACATATACACACATTTGTGTATATACACATACACATATACACACCATACATATACACATACAAGTGTGTATCCATGTATACACATACACGTGTATATATACACACACATACATTTGTATATATATACACATATACACACGTGTGTATATATACACATATACACACATACATGTGTTTATATATAGACACATACACACGTGTGTATATATACACATATACACACACATACATGTGTGTATATATACACACATATGTGTATATACACATACAAGTGTGTATCCATGTATACACATACACACGTGTATATATATACACACATACACGTGTGTGTATACACATATACACACATTTGTGTATATATACACATGTATATACACATACATATGTGTATATACACAATTGTATACACATATGCGTATATACACACGTGTATATACACACATGTATATATATACATCCCTATAGCAATATAATATACATCTTTATAGTCGCGGATCCCATGAAATATTAAATTTGCTTTTGTTAAAATTGGAATTGGAATTGAAATTCTAATTCCACCTATTTAGGTGGAAGATGATATTCCCATTTTCGCCCTGTTGGTTGTATTTCCTGTTTTTGAGTTCGCCTTGAAAATTTTTGAAGTACTTGTCATTCCTGTGCTTAGAAGGTTAAAAATCATGTTTGAAATTGTTTACATACTTCTGCAAATAATGCTTTAGCCCTAAATTTGTCTGAAAATGTCAAAAACCCTAAGCCCTTAGGTCATTTTTATTCAAAATGCAAAAAGCCCTAAAATTCCCAAGCTGGTTCTACTTCTACGTTGCCTTTTTCATGACTTAAGTCTCAGTTTATGTGCATGTGCTTATTTCTTAGTCACCAAGTCTCATAAGAAAAAACGAATATTCCTTATAATCTGGAGACTTGGCGAAAAGCCTTGGTCGCGTAGTCTCCTAATAAAACAAAATATGCTGAAAAGGTTATGAGACTTGGCGTGGACCATTGATTTTAAGATAAGATTTGACGGTAGTCGCGTTGTCTCTTGATGAAATCAGAGTTAGTTATTTTATTTGGCGACTTCGAGATTGCTCAGTCGCGTTATCTCCCGATGTAACATATGGTCATAAGTTAAGTTCATGAGTTAAAGTTTCAGTGTTGTCGCCAGGTCTCGTGATCAAATGTGAGTTAAATGAAAGAACTGGAGACTACGCGACAACCGTTGATCAGAGATTTAATCTAACGGCACTCAGAAAGTCTCCTAATCGTAACTATGGTTTAGAAATTATCATGCGACATGGAGATTCAATGGTCGCTAAGTCTCTAGATAAACCAAGGGTTAGATGTCAGATTAAAAACAGTATTGTCGCGCAGTCGCGAGATGAAATATGAGTTAAGTTAAAGATTACGAGATTCAGCGATAGCCGTTGATTTTAGATATGATCTAACGGTAGTCGTGTGATCGCTTGATAAGATTGAAAAGTCAAACAGGATCAAGCGATTAAGAGACAAGAGGAAAAGGTGTGACACGCGTTCATTTGTCGCTAAGTCTCATGAAAAATTAGGGTTTGTAATAAAGATTACGAGACTTAGCGACAACCGTTAGATGCAAAGGAAAGTGAGATCAACGGTAGTCACGTTGTCTCTAGATGCAGATTATAAAGATGAAATAAATCACGTGATTAAAAGATTAAAGTGTTTAGTCACGAGGTCTCCTGATGACACATGAGTTAAGGAAATTATCCAGCGACATAGAGAAATTATAGTCACCAGGTCTCTAGATGCAACCCAAGGTAAAAGAACAGTTGAGAAAGTGCTTTGTCGCGATGTCTCCATAAAATGAAGGGTTGAGTTAAGAGATTAAGCGACATCGCGCCAACCATTGATGAGGATTTTAATCTAATGGCAGTCGCTAAGTCTCTTGAAGAAACTGTAGTTGGCAAAAAGATCAAGAGACAAGGAGATCATTCAGTCGCTGAGTCGCTAGAGGTTAACTAGAGTTTAATAAAGACTTTTCAGAGGCACCGTCATGGACAATTGATGACCAATAAGATTATAGAGATTTTGACAAATGGGAAAGTAGCCGTAAAATGATTTAATGCAGCCAATCAGATTTGATCTCGATCTCATTTCGAATTTTATAAGGTTTTATTTGCAAAAACACTCATCAGAAATTGATTATCTAACAGTTTGAATGCCATGGCTAGAACCAAAAATTGATGTCACAGCATGTGAAACTAATGGCGGAAATGACGGAATTGTAAATTTACCAGTTCGATGAGACATCTGCATTGAATTATCAGTTATAGGTATACATGTCCGTTGTCATTTCATGCTACCAACTTCTAGTTTCTCAGAGTGAAGAGTTTTTAAGAGATCTTAGTGTTTTCTGAAAAGGGTTGAAATTTCCAGTAGTGAGTGATTCAGAAAGGTGTTTTCTCAATTCAGAGTTCAACAAAGATTGTAATTTGTAGTATATTCAGTAATGAAAATTGCAGATTTCAGAGAAATTCATAGTTGGTGGTAAGGGTTTTAATAGTTTTGTTTCAATATCGGTAATAAGGGTTGAGAATAGAACAAAAAGAGAAGATGAGTCAAGCACAGAGTATGGCGTCCACCAGTAGGAGAAGTGAAGATGTCGATGACGAGTCAAAGGGAAAAAGAAACTATTCAAATGAGTTTCTCACTTTACTTCCGGGCTCAAGCCATAATAGAAAGGTTAGTGCTGAGGTTTTAATTGATGATATGTCCTATATTAGAGATGCAAAAACACCAGGTTCATCAGGATATTCACTGTTTAATTACTTCTTTAATAATTGTGATGAGCCCATGCCTATCTCAAACCACTGGACCTGTGGATTAGCCAGGTTGATTGTTCCTGATGTCTTTGTTCATGTCAATTTTATTTTAGAATTGGCCAGTAGATATGATCCCCTGACCAAACCCATTAAGAGGGATGATGGAAAGCTGTTACTCACTTTGGACCCGAATACTTTCATGAAAGCCTTCAATGTATACTACCCCATGGTTACTTAAATAAATCTGAAGAGCCTAGAGAATAGATACACTAGGGAATCTGGCGTTGCTGCTAAGTTGATCGGGGATCATCATGTCCCTAAGAAAATGAAAACCTATATAGCCCCCATGCCAGGTGCAACCCCATATTTCTACAAAGACCTTAATTTCTACATCAAATACATATCATATGCACTATGTAGAGTGCTTGGAAAGGATGTCGAGGCAGAGAGGATCACCTCAGATATTTTGATGATGGTACTGGATATGCAGAGCCTTCGTACCACTTGTAATTATGATTACATTCAGTATATCATAGACCAGATGCATCAAGGGTTTGCAGACATACAGAGTAAGAAGGATCACCCAAGATTTATGCATTATTCAATCCTCATACATTTGATCCTGTACTACAATTTCCCAGTTATGAATTGTCAGTTTCTACAGCCACAATGGTTTCACCATAATCAGCCTAACCCTGTTCAGTTTTGGCTCAGAGTATGGAATTATACATCTAGAGAGAAAGAGCTCTGTGCTTTTGAAAATTGGACAATCTATCCACTTCTTAAGTGCCTAGGTTATGATAAACCTAGATTGCCTATTAAGGTAATACAATTGTTGAGGCCCTGCCAATATCTAGATAAAAGGCCAGGAGACCATAATTGGGGGGATTTCTATTATGAGAATTTCACAATAATGAGGGTCTATGGTTGCTCTCACCCTCCACACATCTTACCATACCACGTACCACCAAGGATAGCTGCAATGGAATTCATCAGGCAGCTCATTTTGGCAGACAAGGAGCACCTAGCATCAAACAGGAAGGGTACATTTACCCCTAGGCAATTCAGGATTTACAATTTTACTATTGGAAAGGAGCCTTGGACCTAATAAATGCCTGGATGAATCATTAGAGGATGAATGTTTCCTTGCACAAACATGTTGATCCAGAGGGTTTCATCCTTAGTGCAATGAAATTGCTCACACCAACCATCCCATACACAAAAGAACATGAAGAGTGTATGGAGGAAGATTTAATAAGAAACATCTTGGAAGATGAGGAGGTGGACAAAAGAGCAATTAAGTTCAATAAAGTTATGGACCTGGAGAGGCAGGTGAAATGAAAAGGAATGAAGTTTGGAGGCTTCTACCGTGATATGCCTTATTTGAAAAGGCTAGATGCTATGATTGATTCTCATACTCTCCTTTGCAATCAGTTAGAAGAAGCACTAGTGGTCCCAGAGAAAGATCAACCAGAGCATCCAGAGTCTGAATATGATGATGACAGTGATCAGGGCTATCCTTCACCTATTGCCTATCCAGACTATCAAGCAGTTGCATTGGAGCATGCAGTTGAGGGGGAGAATATCATTGACCTAACAGAGGTCCCAGAGAAGGAAGTGACAAATGAGCCCCCACTAAAGAGACAAAAAATAGAAATAGGGGAACCTTCTAGGAAAAAGAAGACAGATAGAGTTGGAGCTCTGATAATTGGAAACAGGCCCTATGATCATATGATCATTTATTGAGAAAACAGATCAGGGCAGGGAAAAAACTGCAAAAGGATACAGAAGAAGAGGAAGAATTACCTCTTAGGTCATGTATTGATGAGAGGTTGATGCATGAAGAGGAATTCCTCAAGGATGACATCTTCATAAAGACAAGAGAATTTAAGGATTTCGTCATATGGAATAAGCAACAACAAATTGGAAAACAGTTGCAATTGGCAGGTGGTGATCCAGTCACTCAGGAAGTCTTGCAAACATTGCAGGATTATGATTCTGAATCTGAGGAAATTACACCTGAACAGGCAAGACAACTGGTCAAGGCCAGTGGAATATTATTGGTGGAAGGCTGGGATTTGTCTTCAGCATTCACAATAGACCAAATAAGAAGAAAACCTAATGTTAAATTATCATCAGAGACTCAGGTTGGGGATATGGTTAGAGGGTTTGGATATAACCCAAAATCTTAGGCACTTGCAATGTGGAGCTTAGCTCCTAAAGATCAAAAGCCCGCCCTTCTGAATATTCAAGAAAAAATGGAGGGAAATAAGATCATTTGGACATTACAAAATACAGGGGATCTGGAGATATCCCAAGTATTAACCCACTTTGCAAAAACAGCCCAACTATCAGAAAAATTGCGGAAACTTGCTAGTGATACTAGTGATATTGTAAAAGATAGGGAGCTAGCATTGGTGAAAATCAAAGAATAGGAGAAACTCATAGATGAGTTTACCAGACAGTTACTGGAAATAACGGAGCCTGCCCCTGTTGAGCCAAAAGAGTTGATGGATGTTGAAATCCAAACAGAGGATACAGGGGAGATACCTGTTGAAACAGAGGAATGAGTCACAGAGCATAATAATGTTGTTTTGGAAGCTTTGACTTCAATTTTGCAGCATAGAATTGACACCATCAAAGATAAGATTGATGTGGTGTATGGGTCTTATGGCAGGTTGTCAGGCCTACAAGCAGAGGTGGCTAACTTTTTGACAATTTTGAATCCTTATTATGCAACTTGGTCTGGAAGAACATCACTTTTCGAGAGGTTGGCATCTGTACAACCATTGAGGTCAGATCTGCCAGAAATAGTAACCATGGTTGGTACAGAGATAGAGCAGATTGGGGCTGCTTTATCTTTCTTCAAAGGAAAGGCCAATCAAATTGATGCAAAGTTGAAGATGTTTGGGGTAACTTATAATAGGTTTGTACCCCCTTTTAGAACCGAGGATGATCAAATCAAGCCATTAGGGCTATGGGGATCAGAGCTTGATAGTGTGCTTCCCAATAAAGATATTTATGTATCTGATCAGGGAGAATTAGATATGGAAAGATTCAACAAACTTCTGGATGATGCAATAAAGGCAGAAACAGACTGCAATAAGTTCATTGCAGATATGAAAAGCATAACAGATGCTAGGTGGGAAAGGCAAAAGGCTCAGCTAGAAAGTATTCAGAGTTTTGAGTGGCCTAAAGAGGAAGATGTGACTGCATGGGATGTTATGACAAAACCCAAGAAGAAGAAGCCTGTCACAGTTGACTTAGATGTCATGGATGAAGAATAAAGGGCACTTGGCACCTGATCTATGAGCACAGGAAGGTTAGTAATCTTGAAGAGATTAGTGTAAGCTAGCCTGTATTGGCGGTCACTAAATCTTATTACAACTATCAGATACTATCCTGAATATATGTAGACAAAGGTGCTGACATCCACAAAAGGACAAAGTGCAAATCAGATCTTATTCTTCAGTTTTGTCCTCCCACTGCTTGGAGTTTTCTTGTCTTTTGTCTCTTTCTTTGTTTTTAGGGTTAGGTCTCCAAATCATCTGAAGCTTGTTGCATCCTTGTCTTAAGGATTCCAAGATGATTTGAGACTATATATATGTAATTGT